>JAQIUQ010005927.1:35000-104911 GCA_030378365.1 Hybognathus amarus | reverse complement strand
TATATTCGTTCAGTTTCGTATTGCTAAATGACATTTGTCTTACGAATGTCAAACGGCAAACTATTTAACACAACGCATACAGGCGTTTATAGTCAAACTGAAGAATTTGTTTTGCCTTTGTTAAGTCGGTGAACTTCACTTTAGTCGTTTTTAGTAATGCTTAATTCATTGAAATAGTGTTGTTTGTGATAGTTTTTCATTCAATAAGAATGTTTATTTAAGTTACTGTGAAATATTCACAAGTTATTGATAATTTAAAATCTTTACAAATTCTATTATAATACAATAATTGAAACAAACTCGCTTAATAGTATTATAATTCACCATTTAATTAGCAAACAACAAAACGACAAAACCTCTATAAACAAACAAACAAAAAAAAACATACGTAATGACGTAAGAACGCGGGTACGTCAGAATGGCTCTTGTGCTGGCAGTTTACCTGTTTACCCTGGAGGATGGGTTCGAATCCTACTTCTGACAACTTTTTGTTACTTTCCAACATGATGAGAACTTGTTACTGTACATGTTGGACAATGCTGCGTATAATTAATTAAAGAGAACGTAAGTACGTTTTCAGCTTGGGCATTTGGGTACGTTGTTGTCACTGCTCAAACATTTTTGAAAGGTTCAGTTCACTCGTTTTAAATCGCTAAGGGCAACGGAATTCCTCACGACTGATTTTCACCAGACAGATTACAAGCGCCAGAAGTCACGAAGAAGTGAAACATGGCGGAGTCGGATGGGAGACAGATTGACAGCATCAACCATGCTGCAGGTTAAATATACAGATATTTAAACTTTTTACACGTGCTGTTACTGAATTAAACGCGTACATAAGCAGTCGTTTAAAGTTTTAAGAGAGACCTTGTGTTACCGCTTGGTCAGGCCGTTAATCACCACTCTGCCTTGTCACAGCTGACTTTACAAATGCACAGTGGAAATTACATCATGCAGTGTTTGACCATTTTGAACATATATTAAAATCTAACTACTATCTATCACTATGTTCCCTATTGTTTACAAGTGTAACACGAAGGGTCTCTGTAAGATTAACGGAATCTTAACGCAACATTCATTAGTTTGGTAACGGTCAAGTGTGAAACCAGTATGATGAAATAACACTGCAGAAGTCAGTGTCGATGTTTCCCTGTCGCCATAAACATCATTAACATCATTAATTCAACCTTATACTCTAACCAATTTTTTATACTACATTTACCAATATCGTGTGTGCAAATACAGAGGAATGTTTACCTTTGCATTCGTGTTTAAATCATTTTATGTGTCATGATAGATGGAGATGTCAAGGTGCACGAAATTGTACGAGCAAAGGTAGGTCTTTTTATATATAATTTTACAACAATGACAGTTTATTTATTTGTCTTTTAATTTATTTTTATTAAATATCACAAAATACAATGGCTGTGTCTCCAAAGTCTGGACAGCTTTTTGGGCGTCATACTAGCCACATTCATAGCAGAGAATCAGCATGTTAAGATGCCCAAAGTGCAGACTACGGTTTAAGGAGAAAAAAAGACAATTTTATGCCAAATTAGTTTACAGAGACAGTGGATTATTTAAATATGTGTAAACTTGTGATTCCCTTTTTATTGTATAAGACTGAAGGTAAGGAATTGACCAAAGAAGAAAAAGCAGCGTCTTCAGGGAAAGAGAAGAAGCAGAATAAAAAGAATAAAAAAGATGACAAGGTTCCCACGGAGAAGGAGAAGAAAGAAGAAAAAGCATCTGTTCAAGCTCCATCAAAACCTGTCACACAGAGCCCCAACACATAAAGGTACTTCAGTCCACTGTGCTGTTGCTTTAAAACTATTCTCCTGCAACCTAAGGTTTATTAAAACTGATTTAATTTTGATTGGAATTTTGATTTAGGATAATTTGGGGAACTATTTATTTACCTTTATTTTGTGAGTTTATGTAAGGGTATTTTTTTTCCTCTTATTGAGACTAGATTAAAATTTAATTTCAGAGTTGGCTATTTTGAAGGAAGTAGGGACTTAAAGGTTTAGTTCACCCAAAATAAAAATTGTGTCAATAATTACACACCCTCATGTCGATTTCGTAAGATCCTTGGAACACAAATGAAGATCTTTTTGATGAAACTGAGAGCTTTCTGTGCCTCCATAGATAGTCTTATGCAACTGCCACTTTGAAAAAGTTCATAAAGAGATTGTAAAAGAAATCCATCAAATGGTTTTGTCCAAAATTTTCTTAAGAGAAACAATCTCTTTATTTGATGAACACATCTGAATTTAGGATTTTATTCACATTAACATTTCATCTACTCACACATCAGTTGTGGTAAACCAACTGAAGCTCCTGTTCGCTTAATGTGCGTGAACCAATGAGGTTCATTCTTGTGAATTACGCAGCACGTTCGAGCTTCCACATGTAACAAATGAGGTTCATTCTCGTGTGTTGAAGGCCCGTTCACACTAAGCACGATAACTATAAAGATAACGATAAAGATAACTATATGCTTCCACACCAACGACCGATGAAGTTTTTTTTTAATTCTAAGCACGTGCGCTGTGGTTTCAAAGTAGCGAAAATAACCTGCTGTTGCTTTACGTTACAAACAAATATCAAAAGAAAAACAGGCTCTTTTTGTTTCAGGTACACGATATCCTTAAAAGACGAGATGAGTTGGGACTGGGAGCGCATTTAAACAGTGAATCTAGCAAGTCTAGTGTAATATCTAACAGTGGATTTAGCTGACGAAGTCAATGATGGGATAAAAACATTACCTAGTCAACACCTTTATGTATACAACGCTTTTTCATGGCATTTTCAGCAATGTTGTCAAATAGCACTGGATAACCTACCTGAGGTAATTTTGTTACACTATGCTACACTGCATAATATCTCATCATGAATACTTCTCACTGTTTATTCCCAGGATACGACCGATCGCTTTCCATATATCCCATCTATTTTAACGTATCCTTGAAAAGGGGGTTTGACTGGTCAGTGTATTTTTTTTGTACCTCGACGATTAACTTCTTGCAATGTCATATGCCATTTTAAATGTGCGAGACCTTTAAATTAGAACGGTTTCTGATTGGTTGTCAGTGTTTTATCGTTGGACAGCTGAAAAAAAATCATTCTGAAAGTGATCCCAACGATATTGTTTCTCATATCTTTATCGTTATAGCTGTGGTGTGAACTTCTTTATTCTTTAATATGGAGAACGATTTTTAGGAATTTATATCTTTATAGTTATCTTTATAGTTCTCGTGTCTTGATGTGAACGGACCTTTATGCAGCACGTTTTAGCTTCCGCATTCGAACTAAATAAGGTTCGTTCTCGTGTGTTATGCAGCACATTTGACCTTTAACATGAACCAATGAGGACTAAAAATTAATGTTCTTATATAAAGCAATCAAGTTTCTTCAGAAAAATTGAACTAAACCACTTCACTTAAATCTTTATGACTCTTTATGAACTTTCTGAAGCATTAAAGTGGTTGTTCTGTAGCTGTCAATGGAGGAACAGTCCCTTAGTATTTCATTTAAAAAGTCTTCATTTGTTTTCTGAAGATGAGCAAAAGTCATACGTGTTTGGAAACGACAAAAAGGTGAGTAATTACTGACATAACTTAAATTTTGGGTGAACTAACCATTTAAAAACAGACATTTGAATTTTGAACATTTGAGCAATTGAATTGGCTTGAATAGTCTTTTAATAGCCTTTTTAGTCTTTAGTCTATTTTTGGGTGCTTTCTATTTGATGGGCCCTTTCTGATTTAGCAGCGGCTCCTGTGCCTGTGAAGTGCATCTGCATCTGAATCTTCTGCGGCTGCAGAGAAGTCTGTAAAGACCAAAGCAGAGCTGCGAGCAGAGCGCCGGGCACGGCAAGACTCAGAACGGATATTCAAAACAGAAGAAAGAGGGGGGCAGCAGTCCACCACCAGTAAGCCTAAAGCTTCCCCCAGTGAGCTTCAGCCAGGTAATTTAATGCTTCAGAGAGAATAATCCAGGATGGAACGTTTGGGGCATTCTCATAGTGGTATGATGAATGCCTAATTTTATTAGCCAATTCCAGTATTTGTTGCCATTTTCCCCCTCATTTAAAAAAATATAAATAAAAAAAAATGTCTATTTACACTAAGTGCAAATAGCCTGCCTTGTTGGCATAGGCCAGTTTACACTAACTTCGCCCACGCACCAAAATTACAAAAAAATTAAGTTAGAATGTCTTTTCACATATCAGCTTGAAGATCCGTCTATTTTAAATAAAATGAAGAAAATGTTTCGTAAATGTGGGAATAAAGTGCCTAACAGATTTTTAATATTGGTAATATAAGTGTTTACCTGTTCATTTGGTGTAAATAGCATCTTAAGTATAAATACTAATTCATTCATGCTTATGCTCACACAATGCATTTATTTGATTGTGAAATATTATTGTAATTTATACTAGGGATGCAATTAATATATTGGCCACATTATCGGTATCTGGCCGATATATGATCATTTTTAATGTTATCTTGATTATCGGCCCTACAAGAACATTTAGCCGATATCTAAAAGCTGATAAATAATGTATTATTTCCTTTAGCTGAGGCACTTTGCTTTTAAATTGCTTGAAATATAATTGAAATCACTTTAAAAAAGGAAAATCCAGTTAAAGTGCAAAATATGAGCGCAAGTCTGTCATATCGGCTACACACACATTAAAAATAAGAACATCATAATCTTGAGCTTTAAATGAGGAGACTTTTCTCCTCTCAGCCTAAAATTTGTCAAAAAATTTGGATTTAGATTTATCGGCCAGTAGGGATGGGCAATGATTAATCGCGATTAATCGATCCAAAATAAAAGTTTGTCTTTACATAATATATTTGTGTGTAGTGTGTATAATTAATTTGTATATATAAATACCCACACATGCATGTATATATTTAAGAAAAATGTGTTATTAATATATCAAATATTTATATTTATGTATAATATTAATTATATATAAATATATATAAGTATATACATGCATATATTTCTTAAATGTATACATGCATGTGTGTGTGTATTTATATATACAAATTAATTATACACACTACACACAAATATATTATGTAAACACAAACTTTTATTTTTTATCGATTAATCGCGATTAATCATTTGCCCATCCCTATCGGCCAATATATCGGTTATCGGCTTTCAAATATAACGAATTATCGGTTATCGGTATCGGCCAAAATTGTCATATCAGTGCATCCCTGAATTTATACTTTTTAATGTAACTTATTCCTGTGATGGCAAAGCTTTAGGTGTTTAGCAGCCATTACTTAAGTATTTTTTTCCAGTCACGTTTCAATGCATATTTTTCTTATATCAAAATTGAGTTTTTGAAAAAACTTTGCAAACATTTAAACTAACAGCGATTTCAAACAGCAGCATTTCTTGTCAGAATGTTAATGCAAGATATTTTTCGAGTCACAATGATTTACAGATGTGCCTGCATTTGACTGGTGTTCACGTAGAGACTGTGACTGTGCAGTTTTACAAATTTCTTGTTAGTAGTGAAAAGGTTACCGAGCACGTTCAGGTGGTACTGACCCGTGCATTGAAGAAGTTGGCCAAAAAGCTTTAGAGACAGCAGGTGAGACAAACCAATGCCGTCCTGCTTTGCCTCTTTTCTGATTACTACCCATTGACAGAGGATGGATTCATCCAGGTGTTTTCTGAGATCTCTTTTGCAGCGTTTTTAACCCAGGTCCTTCCCATGTCTTACAGAAGTCAGGGCAAGGATGCAGTTTAAATATAACTGGAGTCAAGGTCTGGCTCCACACTTGTGTGTGCAGTGAATTGTTAAATTGTTTCTTTGTTTAATGTAATTTTAATTCTTGGTGAAAGTTGTTAACTCAAATTTGATTTTAATGTACGTTGGAGATTTTATTGTGGTTATCTTCATTTCATTGTGTTCATGTGATGACCTAGATGTCATATGTGGGTGAACTTTCGAGTGAGTGTTTTTTTTTTTTCTTGATTCATAATTTTTCATTTGTTAGGTGTAGATCTATAACACTAGCATAAAGCTTTGGATGTCCTCTGTGGAGCCCTTCTTCAGTAGTGCACGTCATGTATGTCTTCATGCACAGTGTTCTGTTGCAGCCTCAGCTCTTGACCTGAGGAGGGAGGATGTGACCTTCACAACATCTGTCTCTGAGGAAACAAAATATTCATATTAAAAGCTGTTGTTTGCTCTGTTCTCTTAGGTTCCTTTGAGGTCCAATTATGGCTACAAGGTCAGCCTGTTCTCCCATCTACATCAATACAGCCGAAAAAACCCTCCAACTCAGCAAATCAGGTAATGTAACACATGTGGTGTCTTCTAGTTAGATTATTTAACTTAAAAGGGTCATAAAAGGAGGAATCTTCCTTTTTTATCCTTTTCAAAATTCATTAATTTTCAAATGTTTGGGGTGGTAGTATTTATTTATTTATTGGATATATTTTTTCAGAATTATTTAATGATTGGGAAAGTTAAAAAGAACAGCATTTATTTAAAATAGATATATTTTGTTATATTATAGATGTTTTAATGTCACTTTTGATCAATTAAATGCATCCTTGCTGAGTAAAAGTATTAATTTCTTTCAAAAAAATCTTAATTTTGCTCAGTACTGTAACATGACATATACTGTAACTTCCAGAACTTAAACTTCCTTAGTTTTATTATTGTTATTAAATTGATCAAATCTAAGCTTCAAAAACAACTTGAGGCCATTCAATTGTAAGTCTCATTGTTAGGTTGAAAATAGTCATGAAAAATTTAAATAAGGCATAAAAACATAGACATATTAGAAAGGAAGTATGTATAACCTAAAGGCATTAGTTTGTTGACTTGTATTGTTTGATGTGGTTTATTTTGTAGCATCCCTGCCACAGTTATTCACCCATCCATTGTTCGGTTGGTGTCTCCAGTACTCTCAGGGCATTATAGCAGGATCCAATGCTGCGATCTGTGGCCCTACTACATGCCTTTAAACAGGTAATTCATAATCAAACCTATAAAATTGCTCAGAAGTTCTTAATTTTTGGATTTAATTAACCCGATATCATTTATAGGTTATTCAAGACTATAGCACACCTCCAAATGAGGAGTTGTCAAGGGACCTTGTGAACAAGCTTTCGCCCTATATCAGGTTTCTTTCTTCCTTGTGAAAATTTATATAGCACATGCTCAGATGTATATGTGATGTGATCTGGGAAAACCCACCACATGGTGAAATTTGACATATTACATGTTTTGATATCATATTAAAGCTGGGTATAAGCCCTTTCCAAATCTGTTTTTATTTATTTTATCGGTTGTCTGTAACAAAAGTTATGGTTATCTTAAGTCAGCTGATCGTTATGATTTTCAGAAACAGAATTTTGAGAAAAACAGATTTAATTAAACTCTCACATCCTGCTAGCGTGACGACTGGTGCTCCCCTTTTTATTGCCTTTTTTACATATCACATATTTTAGTAGTCATCATAGATTAGGTATCATTCGAAAGCTTACAAACTCAAAATTCATCCTGTGAAAACCGTTTTGAAATTGGACGATTGAGAGGCGAGCAAGGTCTTTTAGACGAGCAGCTTCAAACTCTGTTGTTCTCTTGTGCTCCGCATCATACCACACGATAACGCTGGATAAAAATAAATAAATAAATAACTTGCGTGCCGTTGTAGTTCACCCAGGACTGGATTTTATTCTGTTATGTGGTTTATTTTGATAGGTGAACTGTCTTTGTAGTGTTAAGAGAAGGAGAGCTAAACGGGAGATTTGTGTTTCCCTCTGCTCCGCTTGCGTGCGTGTTGTTAAAGAGAAACACAGTCTTTTCTGCTGGACATTATAAATCGCTATTTTTCTGCACTAAACTAATGAATTTTCCCAAGTTATATTCAGAGATGATAAACAGGATATTATAGAATAATAATTTAATAAAAAACAGATTTTGACAAAAAACTGACATTCAATCTATATTTAGAATTTACTGAAAACGTACCAGCGCGACATTCGACTGGTTTTCCCAGATCGCATCACATATCATTTAATTTGAACTCTGATCTTACATGGAAATGGTTATTTGACCGACAATGCCAATCCTCTTTCCCCCTACAGTTTTCTCAGCCAGTGTCGCCCTTTCAGCCAGCATGGGCAATGCCATCAAGTACATCAAGAAGGAAATTTCAAATATACCTAGTCAATGCAAAGAAGAGGAGGTAAGAGTGTTTATATTTTATATGTTTATATTTATATGCAGTATGTGTGTCCCCGACTATGGATTTTCATAGTCGAGTTGTCAAATCTTGCTTATAGTCGAGACTAATAGTCGAATTGTGTGTGGGGTTGGGGAGGTGGCGGGTCTTTAACAAAGATTAAGAGAATTTCTTGGAGAATATCCTTTCTGATGGTGTGAACTTTTAGATTTTCTTACCCTAGTATAGAATTTATTCACGCTGCACGCACATTGAAAATATTTATTACAAGCTTATTTCTTTGCACATTTTTATTGACAGCATTATCATAATAGGCTGTATATTGACAGAAAACCGGTAGTTCTTTGTGAAATCTTACATTGAGCACCCTTTATAGCCAAAATGACATGATCCTCATTTAATAACACCTCTGCTTAGATTTGACTGTGAGATTGGTAGTCGAAAGCAGGCTCCACCTTTCTGAATCATCGACTATTCGGGGAACGCCGAAAAATCTTGTTCCTGTGAATGTCTAAAAGCAACGTTTTCTCAACAGGCGAAAGGGAAACTCCAGGAATGTATTGATAGTTACGTAAATGAGAAGATCATTTTGGCTTCTGAAGCCATTTCTAAGTACGCTATTGAGAAGATAAGTAATGGAGACGTCATTCTTGTTTATGGCTGGTAAGATTTTTCCCTGAATTGCTATGATCCTGTAATAGTTTGGATTAATGCATTTAATGCCTTTTTGTGTATTTTTCCAGCTCTTCTCTTGTCAATCACATTCTGTGCGATGCTTTTGAAAAGCAGAGGAAGTTCAGAGTCATAGTCGTTGATAGCCGGCCCAGGCTGGAGGGCCGAGAGGCGCTGAGGCGTCTGGTGAAGAAAGGCATCCGGTGTACTTATGTGCTCATATCTGCCTTGTCCTACATTCTGCCTGAAGTGAGTCATTCTTTTTCAGTAAAGCTTGTTACTTGCTGGGATTTTTGCAAGCACATTTTATTTTTAGCTCATTCTGAGGTAATGGGCTTTATTTCCAAAGTGCTTTACCTTCAAAGGATTCATTATGTGTTTTGACATCAGCAGTAGCTAAAAATATGACTTAATTATGGATTGATACTTTAGTTGTTAGACACACAGGATCAACTGCAGTGGTGCTAGTAGAGCAAAGGGTTGACAAAGATTACTACTCGGTTTTATAGTGTTTAGAACAGCATATGGACTTTATTTACATTAAACACTATTTAGATTGTTGTTATGGTTTTATTTCATATAATTAAATGGTACTGTGAGGTTCTGAATGTTTAGACTGTTGCGTTATATATTGTGTTAAACTAAATATTCAGGGTGTGTGAAAAACACTAGGGTCATTTGAAGAACATTCACTTGCCCAACCAAAGTTGATAATTTGTGCATTTTTAAGCCTTGTCAATTTAAATATTCAAGTGCACGAAGATGCTAAATTACCCGTGTCTCTCAGTTAGACATTTGCGCACTGTGTGATAAGTTTTGCCCAGCAACATGCATCCAAAGCACGCACCCAGAAAGCCACGTCACACAGCGCGTGAAAACTCGTTTCTGAGCTTGACGCATTCTAGCCTGGATTCCAGCCCGAACTCCGCCCACAACGTTTTTTGGTCTGGAAGTTTGGTCTGGACTCGATCCCATTGAGGAGTAATTATGATCAGTCAAAAAGTGATCGGGGCCAATCAAATTGCCAGGGCGGGGTTTATACGATGATGGACAGATGATCTGCAAGGACGTAAATCATCACATTATCAAAGAGCGCTTAACTGGTTTCCCTCAGAGATGACTGCAGCTGGAGAATTGAGATGTATATATTCCGCTGTCTCGTCTGTTGTGAAATAAATCGACAGCGCATAAATTTTAATAGACAAACAGAAAACTGCAATCAAGGCTTTTGTCGATCGGAAAGATATTTTTGCCGTCCTTCCCACATGATTCGGGAAAAGTGTAACTTATCAGCTGGCTCTGATGGTCGCTAAGAAGATGGGACGTAATGAAAAGCCTGTGGTCATTGTGGTTTCTCCTTTGGTCGCACTCATGAAGGAGTAAGTAAAAGAAGCAACACTCATTATTTTACGTCTAAAATAAGTAAAGTTAGGCTACGTTCTGTAGTTGACAACTGCATGCAAAGTAGTTGACTTACTGTGTTGCTCTGATTGGTTGTAGGTTTGCCGACTATCCAATTGAGTGCAGAGTTGTTGTTTTTTCCTGGTTCGTTTAAGACAACGCCTCATAATCAAAGCCATACGGAGGAGTTTCAGACTAGACATTGTTGCTAGACATATTCACTCTAAATCAGGGGTCTCAAACACGCGACCCACGGACCTCTGTGGCCCCTGACCTGACATTAAAGTTTAATGTTAGTGCGGCCCGTCGTTGCGTGTCCCGTTGTTTTTTGTTTTTTGTATCCCTTATGAGCTACCATAGATAGTCTTGTGACTGCTTACGGTGGGTTTGTTGTCATAGACAACCGCGTAAGTACAAACATATTGCGCTTGGAAAAAATGAGCGTGTCGCTTCAATTATGAGCGCAAAATTTGTGAGCACAACATGTAAACAGGCCCTTTGGCGAGCTACCACCATTCAGGCCATGAGCTACTAGCTTGCGAGCGACGTGTTGGAGATCCCTGCTCTAAAACAATGTGAGAATGATAATTTTGAGCTTGTAATATGTGTCCAACAGGTTGATAAGAAGGTTTACTTCGATTTGCGCAAAGTCAGTAGTTTGCCTGAGACACTATGTGTAGAAGAATTCAATAAGATGGCAGACATGACTCTAAATATTTGTGTTTCAAAAGCAATAATTGTTTTTTAAGAATAATAAATGGAAAAGTGCCTTCCAATTTTTTTAAAATATACATAAAAATGTGTGCTCTCAATTGAAGTGGATTTTTTTTTATCTGATTAAAAAAATGTGCACATGATTGGATAACCGGCCTAACCAGCAGGACCAGTGTCTGTGCACTCAGGGACACAAGTCAATGATGTAGGAAAAAAGAGCAAAGTTGGCTCCTCCTCTTTCAGCAACTTCAATTTTATTACAGATATTTTCCAGGAAGTGACTATTTTGTTCTCTTGAATAAGAGATGGAAATGCTGTTTAATTCACAAATGCTTCATGCCATATTCCAATTTTAACTTTGAATAAAAACATAGCTAATATTGAAAATGGTTGAGATATTTTTGTGGAAACTGACACTTTTTTTCTTAATATTTTGATCAATAGAAAGTTCACAAGAAATCTTATAGTCTTACAGACCACTAACTTTTGAATTGTGCACTTGAACTACAGTTAACTGGCTTTTATATTGTCATTATAAACATTGTTTCCATGAATGCTGAATAAGTACTTGGACTCTGCGCTCTCTTATTTCCAGGTATCCAAGGTATTTCTTGGTGCCCATGCACTTCTTGCCAATGGATATGTGATGTCACGCGTGGGAACTTCCCAGATTGCTCTGGTAGCAAAGGCCTACAACGTACCAGTGCTAGTCTGCTGTGAGACCTACAAGTTCTGTGAACGAGTGCAGACGGACTCTTTTGTATCCAATGAATTAGGTAACACTAGCATGTGTAGCATGATTGGTAAATTTACTATAACCATTTGTGTTATTAACATTTACACACACACAAAAAAGTAAAACCCAATGGATTTTTACAGATGACCCTGACGACCTGATTGTGACCAGAAATGGGAAGACCCATCTAGAGAATTGGCAGACTGTTAAATCACTGGGGCTTCTGAACTTGGTGTATGACGTGACGCCACCAGATTTTGTGGACCTGGTGATTACTGACTTGGGCATGATCCCTGCACCTCCGTGCCTGTGGTACTGCGAGTCAAGAACGTGGATCAGTGAAGAGCAGATGAACACGGTTTGGCTTCCCTCTTGCATCTGCACATTAAAGAGTGTGTGCACACAGGGCTTCTAGCATGAAGTAAACATATCTATGAAATGGAACAAGCTTTTCAAATAAAGCTGTTTATGTTCTCACTGTCGGGATCCTTTCAAATGTTTCATTTTGAATTGTATTACTGGTCCAAAATGACAGAGTCCATCCACCTTAAGAAAAATTCTCAAATCACTTCTAGTTGTACACAAGATCAAGAATATCAGATTCACTTGTTCTTGTCAAAACCACAAAATTTAAAGAAAGTGTCGGCATGTTTGCTTTCAGTTTTGGCTTTTAATGAAGGTCAGGTGCATAGACATAAAAATTAACAGAAATGTATATCATCCTTTTTGAATAGTTGCTGAATTCCTTTCATAGATGTGAATAAGGGAAAGGGAACATGGTGCAAATGTGACCATGAAAAAGCCGAAGATAACAGGTTTTGTTTGTATTACCAAAACCTTGAAAAGGCTACTGAAAAATAAATAATTTAGATAAACTCTTGTTTGCCGGTTCTTTTGTGACAAGTCTTTAATTTTTGGTTCTGGTTTATCGAGATACATGCTGAATTCCTCAAAATACTACATTGAAAGAAATGAGATTTGCATAATGTAACATGTACATTAATATTGTGTCCCTATATAAATCTCATTTTAGCAGATGAAACTGATTCCCTTTACTCTGCCAGAAAGAAAAAACATACAGTTTCAACATAAATAGTTATTGGTGAGTATTAGGGATGCACCGATATGACAATTTTGGCCAATACCGATAACCGATATATTGGCCGATAAATCTAAATTTTTAGACAATTTTTAGGCTGAGAGGAGAAAAGTCTCCTCATTTAAAGTCAAGATACAAACACAATTATGATGTTCTTATTTTAATGTTGTGTAGCCGATATGACAGACTTGCGCTGTACATTTTGCACTTTAACTGGATTTTCCTTTTTTAAAGTGATTTCAATCATATTTCAAGCAATTTGAAAGCAAAGTGCCTCAGCTAAAGGAAATAATACATTATTTATCAGCTTTTAGATATCGGCTAAATGTTCTTGTAGGGCCGATAACGATAACATTAAAAATTATCATATATCGGCCAATACCGATAATGTGGCCGATATATCGTGCATCCCTAGTTAGTATCTAACATGTGACATCTGTAAAAAGCAGTATGTGGCAGTAACAATATACATTTATTTCACAAATTATAACAGTCCAATGAAGCTCATTTACCCTCCATTGTTAAATGAAAGCACTTTAAATATCTTTGAAATCAAGATAATTTTGTTTAAAAGCAACTCAAAATATTTGTCCATAAATATGTCAGTGATTCATTTCTGTCAGAAATGTGGTTGCCCTCCAAAGACAATCCGCATGGTCAGTTTTCCCTTTACAGACCAGTCTCTTAAGGCTGTGAGCATGTCAGTATTCACTGAAAGATTTTATAAAATGTACAAATAAAAAGGTTTCAGGACATTGAGGGTCAAAAGAAAGTGAAACTTTAAAACAAAAATTGTGTCATGCTTTTGACAAGTTTAAAAAAACAAGGAAGTAAAGTGTTCATCCGATGATTAAGCTTCCACAGTATGAAACTGTTCTCATCTCTTCTCCTGCATCATTTTTAATAAGCTTGATGCATTTTGTGGCATGTGCACCTTTGTCACTTCTCTTTAAAATTCAAGTGGTCTCTACCTTTCGTCTTTGTGTAAACCAGAGTAACGATGAAACCACAACTGTTGCTCCAGTGAGTATCCCAAGCACCTTACCTATGGGAAACTCTCCCTGCAATTGAGAACAAACAATGAACATGTGCAATAAAGAAGTGCTAACAAACCTGTTAAGGATGATTTGTCAGGGGTCTCACCTGTCTCATGCACTTGTATCCATGGAAATTATGGAGACAATCACACTCAAAGAACCCTGGACCATATGGGCTGCAGAATGAGTTTTCAGGGCAATTCCAGGCTGAAGAGACAAACAACATTCAATAAATGAATTTAAAGATACTTTAAAGATTTTGACATCCCAGTTAACTGATAACTTACGCATCAGTGCCGTCTGATTGCAAACATTTTTCTGTCCTTGACAGATTCTGGCATTGTTTTTCACTTCAACCATCTCCCATGATGCATTGCCCCCCGGACACTCCAGTTTTGAGGGCAGTAATCTAAGTAAAGATTTGTCAAGTCACCTTGATTGGTTAAATAAGGGATTTTCGATCTTGTAGATGCCATGGATGCCTTGTGTGAGGGACCCCCATCCTAAAATGTACATGTTTTATAACAATATTATTTGGAAAATATTTAGATTTTATTACTTACAATAATTATTTCCACTTTAAATTTAAATCTTATTTTTATTATTATTATATATTTGTTACACTTTTTAAAATAGATTTGTCTACTGATCCCAAGCAATGTTGGCCCCCTGGGGTTCCCCAGACCTCAAGTTGAAAACCCATGGATTTAATGTTTTGAACTTGATGTACTGTGCTCATGCATAACTTACAATTGGGTAAGATGGCTGAAACCCTGAAATATGAAATCGCTCAGATTGGTGATCGGGTTGTTGGAGAGATCTCTGTGTAAATACAGTTCAATATCGTTTAGATATTGCATTCAATGCTGAACAAGACACATGCATAGATTATAAATAAAACCTGATCTGTTACGTACATTATGACTGCTGTGAATGAATTATACAGGTGCTCTACATGACTGATAGAGCAGTTTGACAGGTCCAACCTAAAAAAGGATACAGATAATCCTATACAGTTAGATTTACAAATAGGACATACACACATAGATTCATAATAAAAAAGTGGAATACTGAGAAAGTTTTCCTACCCTATAATGGTTTCTATATTGCTGGTATTGTTCTCAAAACAGCAGCGTCCTTTAATCTGGCCTTTTTTAAGGCAGAAATCCCAGACAGGACTGTCTTGTCGTACAGTCCCTTCGCACATTTGACATAACTATCCAAAATAAAAGTGAAAGCTTTCAAAATATTATAGAACCACATGCGTGCATAAAATGTGTTCACAATGAGTTTTAGTTTACAACATGACAACAATGTAGCATAGCATGTTTCATTATAATCATTTCGCTGTACAACTGTTTTGCAATCATTAGTCGATCGTCTCACCTGTACATCAATATCCTGACTGTCTACATATGCATTGAATAACACAAATAAAACATTACATAAATACACAGTAGATACCGCATGTGCTGTCATGCTAGCTGTCATTTTCGCCAAAAACAAAGTCATGTGACACCATGATCTGTGACGTTCAAGGGCCGCGACCGTATTCGTGACACCAAGGCGGCGCAAGTATTTTGCATTTCTCGTTGAAATATTTTGAAAGAGACGAAATGCTTACAAAACACTGGAGTTTTTACATAATTCACCCCGCCATACCTCCAATATTAGTTCAGCCAATCTACATTTATTCAGTCTGGATATTGAAAGGCATGCCCCGCGAATACGGATGACTTTATAACAGTAGGCTACAGGCACATATTATATATATATATATATTTTTAATTCACTACTTTATAACATAGAAATAACCTAGTGTAAAATAGTGTTTTTAGGCTATAAAAATGTCTGTATCGCCTTTAAATTGGGATTTTGGACTGTCCCAAGTCAGAGGTAAGATTCTATAAAATTATGATAACATATAGACCGGATATAGATTTTAGTATGGCAGGAAAACAAATAATCTCATTCACTTGTCTCAATTTTAGACAAAATGGTATAGTGTTGAAAACTGTTATCAAAGTTACTGTTAGAAAAAAAGATTTTTCTTTAATTTAGGCTATGTGAAGCATATTAGGCTAATTACAAAACAATACGGTTCTAAACTACTATGCTGCCCTGTGGAGTTAAATGTTAAACTTAATATTGAGTGTAAACAATTTCAACCAGAAATAAATGTAAGTTTGCATCGTCATGGAGAAATTGTTTTCAACAAACGCTTGCAACATATTCACGCCAAAGGACCGAATGAACGTTTTTACGCAATAACACCCCCCGGCTAAAGCAGAATGGTTTGATCCAGACTGTTGCAATGCTTCGGGAGCGCGCAGATACATATTGAATACATTATAGCAGATAGACAGACGGAGTGCTGCCTGAAAGAACGTTTCGCTACAATGTAGACTTATGTGTGTTCTTTCTAACGCCCTGAACAAGTACGAGCACTGTGTCGGCATCTCGAAATGCATCCTGCGACAAACAATTTCTTCATTTGTTTCCCTCTTCATACTCGTTCGTATGTAGCCTACCAATGTAGGCTGTAGACAACCGCGGAGCACCTTTACGTGGAGTAATCTGGAAAGTTAATTGGATCGTGGGCCTCGCGACGACACTTCGGTGTTTTGCAGACTCGCTTCCAACATTCTTTTACAGTGCGCCAGGAAGTGAGAGGACAGACTTGGCGAGAAATTGCCGACAATGAACGTGGAATTACCTCCAGTTGCAACATGGCTGCTGCTTAGATGTTTATTGAAAAAGTTCAGCCCTGAACCTTAAGAAAGTTTTGTTTTTTATAATCCACTTCGCGAAAAATAACTTTTCTGGAATAATTCGACCCAGGATTGGACTGGACTGATCAGAGCGAGTGTAACGTTAGCTCGCCTTCATTCAGTTTGGTCCCTACATGACAGCAAACCAACACCGAGAGCTTTCCGTGAACCTTCTCGCTCTTAACAGCATTTTCAGCTTCGTCAGAGACGTGTAATCTTACAGTAGAAAATGCATTTCTCCATCCCCGAGACGGAGGTCCGATCTGATGAAAACGGATCTACATATGTGGTAAGTGTAACTGGAGGTCATATAAGCGATGCGCCAAGTATTTACATTTTAAGACACCGACGAATAGTGTTGCTTTGAATCTGTGTTTTGAACAAATCTTTTAAGCGATCGAATCTTCTGCTGACTGACTTGGACGTTCATTCAGATTTCATATGAGTCATTGTCGTGGTGTTAACAATAAAAATTGTGGTAATTTAACAGGAAGTATAGAAGTAAAATGTGTTTATAGGTTATTGTTATTATTTATCAATTTGACAAAACACGGAGAGAATTATAGATCTGCTTTGTTTTCATTGGAAGTGAAAAGGTAGGCTATATGATGCTTAAATAGCCTAACACTATTTCTGAAATCTCTGAAATTTGTAAACAGATTTTTTTTAAGAAAACTAAAACAGAACGACATTTTTAAGTTGTAAAAGACTCTTGCTTATAAACGAATTGGTTTAGTGAGCGATTCAATGACTAAAAACATTTGCCACCACATACTTGCATAATAATGACCTGCAAAAAAAACAAACAAACAAACAAACAAACAAAAAAAAAACATCTGAATGAAACTTTGTAGTGAACAGACGGATTAATAAAACTCTTCAAAATCTGTATCTGAATATTCTAGAGGCAGCCCGAATAATCGGCAGGCCGATATTATTGACTGATATTAGGCATTTTCCAAACTATCGATATCGGCAGTTATAAAGGCCGATAAATGAATATTTAAAAAATAAAATAAAAACAGACAAAACACGCTTAAACACGCGGAATTAGCTAGTAATAGTTTCGTTATGTTGTTACAGTGTATTTGACTGACTGTCCTTTTAACTTTTGACATAGTGACTGAAATATTTCTTTAATAGCGCGTGACAGTTATAGCAATGAGACGTATCGTCTCTCCTTGACCTGTTATATTGAAAATGTATGTTTTACAATTTGCAGTATGATGTTATCCATTGCTAAATTATGACTCATCATAGACTAGCTAACCACAAAGCTAGCTAATGCCACTGTCATCAGTCTGTTATGATGCGACAAAAAAGAAACAAGTTTCTTTTTTAAATGCATTATCATGTTATTTTAGTTAAAACTCATAAATAACTACAAATAACTAATGTTAGGAAAATCTGTTAATGTTTTTTTTTGCGCATTTTTGAATATATATATATATCGGATTTTAAAACCGGAAAATATTTGTTTTGGTATCGGCCTTCAAAATCCTTTATCGGTCGGGCTCTAGAATATTCATGTCTGTTGTGTAGGAGACTTAAAAACGTGTTTGTGAAAACTACATGACTTAATGAGTAACAAAAAGGGCACAAAGACCAGGAATTATTGCATTGAAGGTGCAATCATTTTGGGAAGCTTTGTCCCTTTCTGTATTTCTATTTGAATGGTCATTCAAAGTTGTTGTGTGAATTGAATTTCACAACGTTTCAGTTCTTCTGGCTTCTCTCCCAAGCCATATGCATTGCAAGATTGACATTTATTTCAGCATAAGTTTTTCAGTTAGTGGAATAGCAGGCTGACCGCTCTGAAGACATGACACTTCATTTATCTGCTATAGTCTATCCATAACAGACAGCTTTGGCTGATGAGGTTACATATGATTCTGGTATTCTGTTCAAGGACAGTCCAATCTTCTCGTAGATGTCTGCAGATGTACAAACTGTGGTGTTGACTCTCTTTAGCCACCAAATTACTTGAATAAAGGCTGAGATGAGCTCTTCTGTGCACATGGATGCTCTCAGTACACCTAAAACACCTCTGGTAGATCCACAATGGTTTAATGCACTGACGTGAAGATGATGAATGAATCATTCCTAACAGATTGATTGCACAAGTTGTTTGTGTCCTTCTGTGACAGTGAATTCAGAGAGTTTCTTCATCATACGGTCAGTAATGCTCTCAACAGATGAGTCTTTCAAGGCCACTGTGAGTTTAATTGGCCAGATGATTCACACTCACCTTTTAATACTGACTAGATATTAGCCTTGTTTTGCACCATCTTAAGCTTTTAATAGATTTAGACTGGTTCACCATGGTGATAATATATGTATAAAGTAAACCATCATAGTTTTATAAATATTTTAAATTAGCTTTCATTTATATATTTTAATTATAGTCAAAATGTTACTTGTTTTGTTATGTAGGTTTGCCTTGGTTTCTAAAATGGTTTTATTATTTATTTATTTATTTATTTTTTTCAGTTAGTGATTTTAGTACTTAACCTTATTTCAGGGCAACATTTCAAAGTTTTCTTTTAGTTTCAAACGTTTTTTCTTTTTCTTCAGACATCTAAAGCATAATGTTGTCTTGATCTGTATTAGGCAGGAAGGTGTGTAGTATACTTTGGAACTGTATATGTCACAGAATATGCATACTTTGCAGAAGAGCCACAAAAATGAGTGGGCTGCGTTTTAAATGGCATGCTTCCTGTTCAAACAAAAGGGTAAAAAAGTATGATGGTTTTTACTTCCTGAAGACTTGCAAACTCAATCTTCCTTATTTTGATTTGGAGACACGTAAGGACATGGCAGTTTCATCCGATCTCTGTCAGACTTGTTCCAGCTTTGATATCTTTGGTGACTTGCATGTTTGAGTTGTGTAGCAGAGCATTACTTTCATTAATTGGGTCACACCGTCTCATACTCATTCGTCTGGGTCTTTTTGAATGGCACTAAATGTTCAATATGTGAGGTCAGTTGAGACCATTCTTATAGTTTGCCACAATAAGATGGAGAACACTACACAGCAATATCCTGTCCTGAAACAAAACAAAATGACATATTTTTGGATCACAACCGTTCGGCATTGTATGTAACTTACTTGGTTTGATTGCAGATTCTAAAGGCCACACAGTCCACAAGAATGGCTCAAGAATTGTTTTTGCTGTATTCACTCTACCTAAAACGTAGTGTCTTTGAAACAACACTCTTCATGTTGTTTTCCCAAGTCTTTCTTTTGAATGTACCCGTACCACACATTTTGGTTTGTGTCTAGTTGATACATTGCATGTTTTCTGTAATTTAAGCAATAGTTCAGTCTTTTTGACTCCATAAAGAACAATGGACCATTATCCCAATTCCCAACACCTAACGATGTGCAACATGACGAATAGTCAAAACAACAGCAAATCAGGATGTTTGGCAATAGAGCAAAAGTCCCTCAATTTTATATACAGCTTTTTCAGTTAAGACAAAATAAAAAACAGTGCGCTTATATTCATTTGACAATAAATGGTGTTAAGTCCATGCATATTTGTAGGGGGTTTGAAGAAAGGCTAAAATAATACTAAGGCACTACCATTAAACAAGTTGTTTTGATATAAAATCTTCTCATTTACTAAGCGACTGTAAATAATTGACGCATCGTTATTTTTTTAGTTCAGTGTCAATTTTGAAATTTTCAATTTTCTAAAATTTTCAATTTAGAATTTATTTAATAATTTGATATTTCAGGGTGATATAAAATAATAAATGTAAATTTAGTTTTGGTTGTTGATGGGCCTTTAAAATTACTCCTGAATAGGCCTACCTATCGAGTGTTTCTTTAATGTATAGTATACCTGTACAAATTCAAAGATTACTTTTTTTTTCAAAAAGATAGAAATGACTTCTATTCAATGAAGATGCATTTAATGGATTAAAAGTGAAAATAAAGAAGACATACAAAATTTAAAAAAAAGATTTCTATTTCAATTAAATGCTGTTCTTTTGAACGTTCTATTCATCAAAGAATCCTGTTAAACAATTATCACAATATTCACAAAAATATTAAGCAGCACAACTGTTTTCAAATTTAATAATAAGAATAAATGTTTCTTGAGCATCAAATCAGCGTATTAGTATGATTTCTGAAGGATCACGTGAGACTGAAGACTGGAGTAATGATAATGAAAATTCATCCTCACCATCACAGGAATAAATTATATTTTAAAAATTATATTTTAAAATAGAAAACTGTTATTGTAAGTTGTAATAATATTGCATTATTTTAATCAAAGAAATGCAGCTTGGGTGAGCATAAGAGATTTTTTTTCAAAAACATACAAAAAATAATCTTCTGACTCCAAACTTTTGTTTGTAGCGTCTTTGAAAACCTTTTTGTACTTATTGATGGGCCTTAAAGATTTTACTCATGAATATGAATTGAGTGTTTATTTTTGTGTATATAAAGACTAACTAACTGTTCTTCCTTCTTCAGGCTTACAATATCCATGTGAATGGTGTCTTGCATTGTCGAGTACGTTACAGTCAACTCCTGGGCCTCCATGAACAGGTGAACACACACATCAAGAAAACACAATACTTAAACAACTAGTTTCGAATCACTGGCTGTAAAATCATCCAATTAATAAGTCAATGCTGTCTAAGATTGGGAAATATATTCTGAAAATGTACCGTTTCACTGAAATTGAGGAAATGAAAAATTATGTGAAATTAGAGTTGACAGTAGTTATTATAGTACATTGATTTAATTCAAATATATTCTTGTTCATTGGGATTTAATGTGATTAGTCACCTTGGTGCCTGGATAGAGAGCCAGTGAAATGATTTGTGGATATTTAAATTTACACTTCAAAGACAGAGAACCAATCATATTTCATTAAAGTAACTAAAGTGAAACTATTGCATAATTTTGAGCTTGATTGAAAAAGGTTAATTTTTGTTATATATATATATATATATATATATATATATATATATATATATATATATATATATATATATATATATATATAAATATATATAGTGTGTGTGTGTGTGTGTGTGTGTAAAATTGGATTGTTGTGACAGTCATCTTTCTGATGTGAGGCTGGGTAAATCTATTTCAGCACAATTCAGACAGGATTTTTTTTTAAAGATATTTTAATCAATTTAGTTATTAATATAGGATGTCTGTTAAATTTTGTACAGATTTAGATGTGATCATGTTCTCTGTTTGCCAAAAAAATGGCAGTAATTTGCTTCATGATATTTACTGAGGTTGTGAGAAAAACAGAGGCATGTTTGTTTTGGACCGGATTAAAATCACAATGTAAACTTGTGAAACACAAACTCGTCCAAATTGTGAAGTGGTAAAGCTGTGAGCATATTCACTAGTACTGAATAGGTCAGATATTTTCCAAGTATTTGGAAGTGAGGCCTCATTCTCGGAAAAGGATCTGCCTATTACCTTTCTTACACCTACTAATTTCACAAATTCTATGTTTCCCTATATGAATGAAAAGAGAACTTCAGTGATCTCAGCATTAAGAGCATGTTGTGTTGTTTCAAAGCCGCTGTTGCTAGGTAACAGGGCGTTAAGGGCCTAGTCAGATCATACGTGGTCATATGATGCAATCTGTAGAAGCTGTCAGGGTGTGAGGCTTGAAGTTAACCCTTAAAATGGACCTTAAATATTATCTAATCTAAAAGTTCATTTTTATTTAGTTTCGGCTATATTTCAAGTATTAAACATGGTTTTGGTTTTTGTTTTAGTTAACGATAGCAACATTGACTGATAGATTTATTTTTTCTACTTGTGCCATTGAATAAAATGCCAGTGACACAGATGGGACAACAGCAGGCATCTTTTAGATTTTGTGAAGTGTATACATATTTATTATAATCTAACCAAATGTTCTATTTTCATATTTAAAATGAAGTTCTCTGTTCTTTCAGATAAAAAAAGAATATGGAAATAATGTGGTGCCGGCTTTTCCACCAAAGAAGATCTTCACTCTCACACCGGCTGAAGTCGATCAGAGGAGAGAACTGCTGGAGAAGTACATGCAAGCTGGTAAGAAAACATTATTTTACCTGAAAAGTTCACATTCAAAATGATCTTTGTGACTTGTGGTCCATTTGTTTGATCTTTGAGCTCTATTTGCTACTGTACTCATTAAAATGTACAAAATGCACTTAACAGATTATACACTGACCGTTAACTCATTTAGGGTTGGTGAGATTTTTTTTTTTTAAATCTTCTGCTCCCCAATGCTGTATTTATCTGATCAGAAATACAGTTGAAACTGTAATATTGTGAAATATTATTACAATTTAAAATATCTTTTATGGCAATTGAATCACATGATCGGCAGTATAGGCATTTAAATTTGACGGCAAAAATGTTGATGACTCATCCTGCACTGCACAGATTTTTGTCCAATGGAATGCGACTGCAAGTTGCAAGCCATGACTCATGGCTGTGATTTAAGCCTGTTGGCTATAAAAAAAATGCGTCAAAAGTATAGAAAACCTATTTGTCAGTCTTAAGGCCTGTTCACACCGGGACGAATTTTGCGCGCGATATCGTCTACGTTTAACGCCTCGTGACTAAACAATGGGCGCCAATGTGAGTGTTCACACCGACGCGAAAACGCCACGCGTAAAAGCGTCATTTTTAAAATAACGCATCAGGTTAGTTTTTTGGTTTGACGCGCCGCGTCAAAAACTATCCGACCAACGAGATTGGCGGTTTTGCTCACGTGTCTGGTACTTCTGAAGTTACAGTTAAGCATAACTTGGGGGCGCTCAAACACAAAACGGTCTTGCCGAGCACACATACGGCGAAGAAGATAGCTGCTGGTCTCGGAGCATAAAGAGCTATGATAATATTTATATTAATATTTCTGTAATAAAAGTATAGTATAGGGTGACCAACAGTCCTGTTTTCCCAGGACATGTGTAACTTTGTGCTTAATAGGAATCTGAGTTGAGATTAGAACTGCGCATAGTGTGAGTAACATTAGTGTCAGTTAGATTTTGACAAGTGAGGAGAGGAGATAACCGCTCTGCCGACTCTTTATTCTTTCTTTTCTTTTACTTTTTCTATTTTGACCAGAGTTGGATGTTTGTTTGTATTTTTTCTCGCTCGATCCCATGTATGAGGACGAGTTTAAAGTTTGAGTTGGTTTTATTAAACGCGGGGAAATATGACAACTCTCATCTCTCGTGCATCTGTTCATCTGAGAACTAGTGCTGTTTTTATCTCTGGGCATCATCTCAACTTTGCGTTACATATCCTGTTTTCACGTCATGTCCTGGCTGTTTTTAAGTGATGAAAATGTCCTGGTTTTCAAAAAAAAAACTCCTGGGAAAGATGGGTTCTACAGCAAAATATAGATGGGCAAACAAGGTGGATGAGGAAGAAAAACAGGATAAAGAGGATGAAAACTAAAGATATAAATAGATTTTGTTCGTTTTTGTAAGTTTGTGAGAGCTATTTTTTGTTATATTTTGGAGGCATTTCTTTTAGTTATTTATTATTTATATATTTATTTTTCTAAAACAGAAGACATTATTTCTATCATTATTTCATTCAATATTTTTTTAATCTGTCATAATAAAACATGTTAAGACGTGAAAATGAACACCCTAGTATAGGATTCTATTATTTTTTCTGTTTTACATTAAGCGCCATCTAATGTCAAGGAATGAATTTGCATGTTCACTCGGCTCATCATCAGCGAAAAACGCTTGGGTATGAACACAAAAAACGCGTTGAAAACGCCGACGAATAACGCGTGCTGATATTCGTTCTGGTGTGTACGGGCCTTTAATCCTTCGTATGAGGTTTTATGTCTGCTCTTCCTGAAGAGCATGGAGCTTGTTAATGTTCCACATTGTCATTCCTGAAAACATCAGGCAAACTACATGAAAGAGGGCTATCAAAATTGTACAGCGTTAAGAATTTTGCCATGCATGTCATCTAACAGGTTATAGGTGAGTTTTTCTGAGCACAAAAGGAAATCAGCAGTGCTGGCAGCACCAAGAGCCGTTTGCTCTAATCCATTCCAGCACTGGCACTCTCCATCGAACAAGCTAAGCCTTGTTGAGCTTATTTGCTCACAGTCTGGAGCTGCTCTTGGCTTGGCCTCCCACAGTTACATCACTGAGAAACATGGTTATGGAAAATTAACTGACACAAACACACAAGCTGTTCAAGAGTGAATATTTTGTTAGTTTGTGCAAATGTTTTGCGGTTGTTTGCTCGTGTGCTAGATTGGAAGTAAAAGTAAACAGTATAGTTTATGTTGGTCAGTTTGCCACCTGCATATTTTTTTTCCCCACAAAACTCAGGTTATTATTAGTCAGGGAGCCACAGTGGTATTTTCAAAGAAAAACATTGAGTTTTACGCTATAGTTCAATTGAGACGAAACACAAGATTAAGAAAGTTGGTTTAAAATATTACCTCGAATTACACACACATATTCTGACAATCAATCTACAAACGTTTCCATACAAAATGTGTACCTTGAACTTTTTTATAGGACAGACCAACCACTTATCTAATACTTTGATTAAAACACTGGCGTTGTGCTCAAGTGGAAATGGTGTCTTCAATTTGTTTTAGTGAATTGGTTGGGAGTTTTTTTTTAAGAACTTGTTAAAACAAATTGTTGAAGCCTTTGCGCTGCTTTTTATGGGTACTTTTTGATAGTGAGATACAGTACCGTTCAAAAGTTTGGGGATGGTAAATCGTTTAAAGATTTTGAAAGCACTCTATAATGCTCACCGAGGCTGGATTTTTAGCATCAGTACTCCAGAAATCAGTATTATGCTGAGCTGGTGCTCAAGGAAAATTTATTATTATTATTATCAATGTTGGAAACAATTGCTGCTTAAGTTTGTGGAAACTATGATATTTTTTTCATGGTTCTTTGATTAATAGACAGGTCAAATGAATTGCTATTATAAATAAATTGAAATAGATATCTATAATAGACATCTAAATTAATAATGTAAAAGCCTTTTGTCACTTTTGAGCAATTTTATGCATCCCTGTTCTGAATTAAGAGTAATTTCTTAAAAAAGTTTAGTTTGTTCATTATGTATTGTATACA
This sequence comes from Hybognathus amarus, assembly GCA_030378365.1. Lineage (NCBI taxonomy): Eukaryota > Metazoa > Chordata > Actinopteri > Cypriniformes > Leuciscidae > Hybognathus > Hybognathus amarus. The sequence goes on along the minus strand of JAQIUQ010005927.1, from coordinate 79,136 downwards.
TTTATGTGTTTCCATAACATGCTGTTCTGAGTATAATAGTAAAAACAATTACCCCATAAGTAGATTCAGTTTATTTAACTACATTTTTATATTCGCTTTAAACCTTTAATGATGAGCTTTTCTCTCTGCAGTGCGTCAGGACCCCATCCTGGGATGCAGCGAGGTGTTCAACAGCTTTTTGAGAAAAGCTCAACAGGTAGAGTTTCTGTATTATTTTTGTTTATTGAAAGTGTTTATTATAATTTGAATATGAATTATGATCATTGTAAATATAGTAGTTTAAATTCTGCTATTTGAAATATTGTAAACATTGGCTACATGTGAACTTATTGTAAGATTGTATGATTATTGGTAACTGTCGCATGATTGTCCATTTGTCCGCATTTCATAGGAGTTCCTTGAATTAGGTTTCCTTTTCATGGTCAATGCTGTTTAGGCCATTTTGCTTTTAGCTACTCTATCTGAATAGTTTCTGATATGTCTTTCAAATTTGATTGTGTCTAAATACAGAAATGACATAGTTGCCTGTCCTAAACCGTAAAGGGTTAGTTCACCCAAAACCCAAAAATGAATCCTTATGAATTTAGTCCAAAATTTCTGTAGAGACTGGATTGCTTTAAATCATCAACAGATGAAAATTAGTCTATTGTTTTCATGTGAACATGAACAAAAGCTCAACCGAACCTGCTTGACATGCTAGAACTAACCTCATTGGGTCTTGCGAAAGCTCAATTATGCTGCATAACATGAGAATGAACTTCATTGGTTCTTGTTGAAGCTCAAGTGTGCTGCGCCTAGGGTTGCAAGGGGCGGAAAATTTCCAGTAAATTTCCATGGGAAGTTAAGCTGGGGAATTTTGGAAATATTCCATATTAGAACATCGGATGTTGCACGTGGCATTTTTCTGTAAAATTAGCTTGTATGAATACTAATGCAATGCAAGAGCTTGTAAGAAATAAGAATACTAATGCAATGGTATGAACAGATACATAAATAGTAAGACTAGCTAAACAACTGGAATGATCTTGAAAACATATTGCAAGAGGCAGAGAAAAACAGACACATGAGGTAGCTAGCATCTGCCTTATGTGGTAAATAAAGTTACGCTAGCTTATTTAGCATCTAACTTATCAGCATTGCTACTAGATGAATTAGGGTATTGGTAAAAAATGGCATTGTGATATTTTATTTTTAAACAATATATATAGCGATATAAAAACAATTTCTCCAGATGACTTGAATAGCTCTATTTGGAAAGAAGGAAATCATTCTAGAATGACTGGGGTGGTTTTGTCATGAAGTAAATCCGCATAGAAACTAATATTAATAGAATGTTAACTAATGTAGTTAACAAGACTTTAATAAATGGAACCTTATTGCATAGTGTTTCCGTTTTATGTCTCTTGAGTTCACTGTTGGATAGATCAGTTGTTTTAACCATTCATTAAAGTGAATTGGTTCAAAGGAGTCATTATTTCACGAATCGGACGTGTCATTAACGGATAGATTTTTTTTTTAATTGAAAGTGTGGTTTATGTCATCTGAATGTGTGGAGCGCTTTTCAGAGATGATAAGGCGACGTTATTTTAGCTCACTTCACAACCAGTGGTAGTTCAGAGCAAAGAATAAAAAACTTTGGTCTGCCGACCTTTTACCGTCAAGTATTCTCAAAGATATTCAGTCAACTCAATTCATTGATATGCGCGAGCCGCGAGGGAGGGAGAGAGAGCAAGACAGTTTGAAGACCGCAAGAGTGTGTGCGCGCGACCGGAGCTTTCACTCTCTCAGTTAAATGAGCGCCGAAGTCACTCGTCGTCATCCTACTTCACTCATCGGATTGTAATTGAGGAATGGCATGGATATTCAAGTCTATTTGAATGGCTTATGTTTGTTTTAGTCAAGATTATGCAAAAATATACTTTCATCAACTATATTTAAGTTCCCTATGAAGAGCCAACCCTCAACTTTAAAAATGTCCACTTTATTCCCGTTTATTCCCATAAATTCCTGTTAATTCCCTTAAATTCCCATTAATTCCCATGGAAAGTTTCCATCTTTGAAAATTCCAGAATTTTGCAACCCTAGCTGCGCCACATGAGAATGAACCTTATTGGTTCTTGTTGAAGCTCAAGTGTGCAGCGTAACACACGAGGATAAACCTCACTGGTTCTTTAGGAAGCTCAAGTGTGCTGCGCCACATGAGAATGAACCTTATTGGTTCTCACGCCAAGCAAGCATAATTGAGCTTCCAAATTCAATCTGTTAATCCATCATATAAAGCGATAAAGTCTCTTTGAAAATGTGGACCAAACCTCAATTCCTATGAGTTTTATGATCTTTTTATGACCTTGAAGTGTTGTAACTTCCAATGGAGGAACAAAAAGTTCTAGATTTCATCAAAAAGATGTTAATTTGTGTTTCGAAGATGAACAAAAAAGTGAGGGTGAGTAAATTAATGACAGATTTTTCATTTTTGATATATAAAGCCTAGTCATCCAGTATAACAATTCAATATTGGTGGGTCTGGTATATCTCATTTCCTCCTTTAAGGGATACTTCACTTTTTTTGGAAATAGGCTAATTTTACAACTTCCCCAGAGGTAAACAGTTAAGTTTTACAGTTTTTGAATCAGTTCAGCCGATTTCCTGATATTTAGAATAATATCTGTAACCAGACAGATTCTGGTCTCATTGACTACCATAGTATATATTTTTTCCTACTATGGAAGTCAATGAGACCAAGAGACGGTCTGGTTACTGATATTCTTCTAAATATCAGAAAATCGGCTGAATTGATTCAAAAACAGTAAAACTCAACTGTTTAACTCTGAGGGAGTTGTAAAATGAGCCTATTTCCAAAAAATAGTGGAGTATCCCTTTAACCCTCAGGTGCTCTTCGTTTCGGAGTCACACTTGTTATCTTCCCGGTCAAAAGTGACCAGACACCTAAAAATGAAACTTTCTTCATCCCAGTAAAACCAATGCAATTTATTTTTGTTCTATAATATTTATTCTTTTTAATTTAGTATTTTGAGACAATTTAATTGAATTTATTAATATTTATGCAATATTTATGGTTTATTTTTGCCATGGAAAAATATATATATATTTATATACAGTATATATATATATATATATATATATATATATATATATATATATATATATATATATATATATATATACATATATATATATATATATATATATATATATATATATATATATTTTTTTTTAATTTAATGCAGTATTTTAGTTTAATATAGAGTCTAGGCCTTCAGAAAAAAAATATTTTTTGAAGAAAATTAGCACCATCTGGTTACAGTATAGAGAAAAATTGTAGAATCATGGTGTAACCACTAGATATCATGTACAGCTCTCTATGGAGAGGCATGTGAATTCCCCAGCTGTTTATGAACACATTTTTTTTTTGTTGTTGTTGTTAGTGGATTTGAATATATAGTTGAAACAATCTCAAAAACTATTTCTTATAAAAAAAAATTGACAAACAAATATTCACTTTTTTTTCTTTTTTTACAATTTCCCATTCATTTCCTATGGGGTCATTTTTGACCAAAGACCACAAGTGTGACTATTTTTTAAGACCACTTAGCATGCTCAGATCATGACCTAAATTTTGTTTTGTGTTCACATACATAATGCCATAAAAGTCACCACGTTTTGTAACATTGCAATGAAGCTGTGATTTTTAAAAATTCAAAACATACTTTTTGTAATCAAAATTTATTGGTGTGTACGTGTATAAAAGTGTGTTTGTATGTGTGTGTGTGTTGGTGGGTGTGTCTGTTTTGCACTCTGGATGTTGTAGAGTGTCACCCCTTTCCTGTGGTGTACTTTTTTTTTAGAATTGTGGCAGATTTGTAGATTGTACATACAAAAATTCAGAGAATTTTTTGTGTGTGTCAATTTCCCATTCATTTCCTATGGGTTGTCATTTTTGACAGAAGAGCAAAAGTGTGACTCATTTTTTTACGACCACTTACCTCAATTTACCCTTACCTTTTTTTTTTGCGTTCACATACCCAATGCCATAAAAGTCACCAAGTTTCGTAACATTTCAATGAAGCTGTGATTTTTTTTTAAATTTCAAAACAGAAAATTTTTCGGTCAAAAATGACCGAAGAGCACTTGAGGGTTAATGTATCATCATGTGTGTTGAATGAAGTACTGGTTCATGTTCCTCTCTGTTCACTTCCTTACATTCAAGTACCATTCTGTACTACATTTGTTGTCTAAATCACATCGGTTGCATTCATTCTTTGGGAATTTCACCTCCCAGCCAACATAGATTTTTAGTAATTTTGCTGTCAGATCCTGTTCGTCCCCCAGCTGCTCATCAGAGAGCAGTCTGCAGAAACAGAATAAGAGATTAGAACTGGCCTTGTTTTTTCATTTTTTCAAATCTCTGTTAAGATCAGCTGCTGCGCTGAGACCCTCTGCCTCAGTGGGAGATGAAACATGCAGGAAGAGGGGTAAAAAGAGAGATGAATTTGCAAGAAGTGAAAGAGAATAGTGAAATAACAGAGTTGATCCATAGAAACTGTGCTGTAGTCAGCACTGTAGTGTTTTGACCTTTTGTTTTTTGGGCTTTGTGTTTAATTCCAATATCTAATTATCAAATCACCAGTCCTATCTATAAACACCTATATCATGCAATAAGCCTGAATCTTTACAGTAAATCACTCATCACAACATTACATTTAATCTAAAATGAAAAATGTCCTCATGGCATGTAACCTGGAATACACAGGAAATGAAACTGCTCTGTGAAAGGCTGTGATTTTTATATTACCAGTACTGCATGTTCATCAGCTGAACAGGAAGCATCAAGTTGAACTAGAGTTCAGCTCAAGGTATTTCCCCAAAACCTTTAAAGCTACACTATGTAACTCTTTTAGTTTACTATTAGCTAAAAACGAAAAGCTTTCAAAAATATATGTGCTCATTAATGTATATTTACTTCAAAGTAATAAAGTATTCTTGTCCGTGTATAATATGCCATTGAAAATACATACGGGTAAGGGGTTCTAATGTCGGTCGCCATGTTGCCCCTCCATCTTGAAAGTACATTAGCCAAAGAGGGACATACCCATTAATTCAAGCTTCGCCTTTCGCATTTACATTTGAGTTAACACTCATGGACGAGGTCGAACTGGAAGCCATGTTAATCTTGGATCATGTTAATCATGTTAAAACGAAATCGGAGGCTTAAAGGAACACTCTGACTTTTTGGGACTTTAGCCTATTCACCTTATCCCCCAGAGTTAGATAAGTCCATACATACATTTTTCATCTCCGTGCGTGCTATAAGTCTGTTTTGACGCACCCACCGTCTATCCTAGCTTAGCACAAAGACTGTATGTAAATGGTTGCAGCTAGCATACTAATCCAAATGAGTGACAAAATAACGCAAACATTTTCCTATTTACATGATGTAATTTGTATTGTCACAGAATGTACAAAAAAAACAAAGTCACATGAGACACAGACATCTTTAAACCGTATAAATACTGGGAATTATATTCTCTGAAGGCGAAGCACTGCTAGTTGGTGCCATAAGAACAGTGACATTATGCGCTCTATCAGCCCAGTAACAAATGAGCGGAGATAGTGGTAAACTCAGGACTGTAGCCTTCACCTTGCTGAATCATAATTTCTTTTTTTTTGAGAAACAGTGACCACCCGTCGGCTACTGTCTGTGGGTTCATTGTGCAAAAAAACATTTGCCTTGTGCTATTACTTTCCCCTTATTCTTCCTATTGTAATACAATGTTACAGTATTGTATGCTGTTGAATACATGGTTCAGCTTATACACATTCATTATATTCGATTCCTGAAATAATAATTATTTATTCATGTTCTGTGATATTTATAAATCAGGATGCATTTTTGGTTGGAATTCAATGAAACATCATGGTATTACCTGGTCTCCCCTGTTTATTGTCACAGCTCATACAATAAAGTGGACACCCATGATAAACTATGCTTTTCTATCTAGTAATTGCTGACTCTATTAATACAATTCTGAGCGAACTCTCTGCTCCTCTTCACGGTGCGTCTCGGTGCTGCGGTAATCGCTCTGCCCAAGTAGCTGTGCTTCGCCTTCAGAAAATATAGTTCCCAGTATTTATACTTTTAAAAGATGTCTGTGTCTTATATAACCTTGTTATTTGTACACTCTGTGACTATACAAATCACAACATGTAAATAGTTTGCATTATTTTGTCACTTATTTGGATTAGTATGCTAGCTGCAACCATTTACATACAGTCTTTGTGCTAAGCTAGGATAGCAGTGGGTGCGTCAAACAGACTTATAGCACGCATGGAGATGAAAAAGGTATACTCTGGGGATAAGGTGAATAGGCTAAAGTCCCAAAAAGTCAGAGTGTTCCTTTAATACAGTGCAAACAGTTGCCATAGAGTTGCCATTTTTACCATAATAGTGTGTGTTTAAAGAGTAGACATAGTTCAGTACAATTTTTCAGTACAAGTTCATATACCTACCCTACCCACGTAAAATGATGGATCAGTAAACATTGTCCATTTACGTATACTGAATGAGACAATACAAAGCGGTCTGCAAATTGACGAGTTAAGGCCATTGCACACCGAGTCCGAAATTCACATCCAAAATTTTCGCACGTAAAAAAAAAATTCGACGTCACGTTTTGTCAATCACGCTTGCACACCGCCTCACGAAACTTTCGTCCGTCATAAAATTAATCGGATTCGGGTTCGATTTTCTGTGTTTTTCGCATCCAGAGGCAGCATTTTGAGAGGTCTTTTGACAATTCAGGGCCGGGGAAGCTCGTCCCATCATTTGCGCCGTGCTTTCAGTTTCGGTTTTCAGTTCGATCAAGTGTTTATGTTCTCTTCTATATTGGATTATGAAATTAATAATCCTCCCCTTTCAATCAGATTGAAATTAAATTTAGCATCGAATAAGATGTGATTGAGCAGACAATTCGATTACTAATGTATTATTTGGGCACAATATATAACAGCCTAGTTGTTTTGTCTGCCCAGCGCTTCAACCGGGCCGCGCGTGGTGTTTGTGTGTGTCCATACCTTAGACATACTGCCAGATCTCCACTCAGAATCGATTGGTTCACGGAAATTGGTGGTCTTGTTTTTAATATGTGGCTCCAGAATCGCTAGCAAAGCATCAAACTGTCCCACTGACATTCTGAAGTAAATTTTGAATCGCTAGGGATAAATTCGCAACTCCTTGATAAGGAGGTGAAACTCTCCTTCCTCTCGCGCAATTTCAGGATTGGATGGAAGTAATATTTTCTCTTTCTTCTCTTTTCAATAAAAGAGAGGGCAACAAAATCATCCTCACTGCTTGACGAATCCATTTGGTATTTTTGCGTTTTTTCCGCAAAGGTTTAATAAATACGCATTCGGACTCGGTGTGCAAGGTTTCTATGCGTGACGAGTTTTTAGGCTGACAAACACGAAAAAACGCATCCGAAAATTCCGTACTCAGTGTGCAATGGCCTTTACACTTTAAGGAGCTCATATTATGTCCTTTTACAAAGTCTTGATTTTTCTTTTTTGGGTGCTTCTAGAATGTTGTCGGCATTTTTTGCATATTTTACATTTTTGCAGTACCTCTCTTCCTAATCTGTCAGTTCCTGTCTTTATGAAGCCCCTCCTTTTGAAAAGCTCAATGTTTTCTGATTGGCCGACTGGATCAGTGTTTTGTGATTGGTCAACCGTGTCGAGCATGTTCTGGAAATGTTGTGCCTTACCACAACCGTGCTAGATCTAGGGTAAAAAACGTGTCTCTTGGACATGGGCGACAACACACTACTATTGCAACTTAACCAGGCCTTGTCCTTGATATTGTGTCTCAGGGACTTCAGGAACAGTTCTTAATACTGTAGTGAAAAAAAAAAACTTTGGAATGGACTTTGTGCTTTTTAACTTTACAGACCGTTTAATGCTTAAACAGCAACATTACACAATACTGAAAGTTTAAGATTTTACAGTATAAAGACTTTTTATCACTGTTTCACTCTGCCACAGGAGACCCAGCAGATCCCCACTGAGGAGGTGCAGCTAGAAATCTACCTGTCCAATGGCCAGAAGGTCAAGGTCAACATCCTCACATCTGACCAGACCGAAGATGTTCTGGAGGTGAGAATGTTGTCTTGTAACTGTTTCCAAAGCACAGATCTGATTCGTGTTCTCAAAGCACATTCTCATTGCCAGGTTTATGCCTTTATGTAGTTTTGAATAGTAATTTAGTTCTTGACACTTTCATTGTATTAGTAAGCAAAAGCCACGCTTCCACTCGAAACTACCTGGAATAATTTGTCCCAGGAACTTGTTTCCCCCAGATCTGTTGCTATCTGCATTTCCATCAATGCTATGTGAACTCAATAAATCAGCATGTTCAGCGCCCAAATCCTACCCTTGAAAGTAAAAAAAGCACTACCTCATGAGCAGGGACTTTCTCAAGGGGATAATTTTACCCGCACCTTCATTTAGACCCTGGTCCCTGCGGTCAAAACGCACTGAATGCCACCCCAATGTCCTTAGTTTAGGGGTGGCTCGATACCACTTTTTCATGTCCAGATACCGATACCACAAACTTGAGTATCTGCCAGATACCGATACTGATACAATACCATACCATACCATACCATATTTTCTCCCTCTTAATTAAGCTGTTAATAACACGTTTGTCAGGAGGATGCACTGTGATTAACCTAGCCATCTGAAAAAGCATCATGCTCAAATAGTGCAATAAATGTTCTACTCCCTAAAGGAAGTAATACGTAGCCCACAACATCTACTGCTGCTTAATTTTTATTAAAATATTTTTTAAACAGAACTTGTAGCAGCATTTTTAATTATTCAGCACCATTCAATTAATTAAATTTAAAGTCCAACTGTGCAAATAAAAAATATATATAATTCCAATGCCAAATACTGGATGTAACACAAAACTCTATGTAGCCTAGTCATAACTTATATAAGTATAATCTACCATAAAAATAATAGTATCTCCATTATAAAATGTACAATAGAACAGAATAGTACAATAAGGCACTCACAAATTAAACTCTACTTGGCCATTACACCTGATAAAGGGAAAACACATTTTGGGTAGACAGTCCAAGCTCTAAAGTTTTTCACATGTAACATCTGGGGATCATAGGTGTAATTTGAGGGTGCGACATGTCCCAGCCACTTTTTCTCAGGATCGATATTGCCCCCCACCACTTTTGAAACATTATGAGGCACAGATGTAATACAAATAAATAAAACATCTCCATTTAACAGAGCATTAATTAACATAGTTAGACCTAGCGCTAAAATGTGTTTGTTTTTTTAAATCAAGCTGAGCGCTCGTTGCCGCTGCTATCAGTTGCACGGATACAGTGTTCTCTTGTGGCGCGCGCACAATCTTCACTCGGACGCGCTCCAATCTATCGACGTTGCGGAGACTCACAAAACAAAATGCACACTTTTTAAAATATAACTCTACACAGCTGACATGATAATTGCTGACAGGTCTCACCTTAAGGTGCGTTCCATTCGACCGTAAAAGGACTGCGAAGTGGACTTCACAGGGTATTTCACCATCTGAAGTGAGATTCCTATTCGAAGGGAACGAACATGTTCAGTTTGAAGGGCACTGCAAACGGCATAGGAATAAGGGAACATCAATACATCACTTCACAGGAAGTCAGTGAAGTCCACTTCAACTGATATACCGTGTTCAGGGAGTAGGGAGCAGTGAACACTGCGTAGGGATCCTGTTCGAATGGAATGCACCTTTACCGTCTCAGCTACTGTTCACGTGACGCCAGTGTTGCCAAGTCCCCGCTCCCTCTCACACCTGGAAACGCGATTGGCTACGTTTTAAAATGCAATTGGGCGGGTTTTGTTGTGAAAATCTGGCGACCCTGCGTGCAGCTGCAGCGTGACGCATGTTGCTCATCTCTCTTTACTGTATGTCTCTCAGGTGTTGTTAAGCATTTGTTTGACAGTTTCAGGACTAGGTCCGTGGTTCGTATTCGGATCGGAATATACTCCCGCGATTCATACAATATCCCATCCAGTGATTTTGGCCAGTATCGGACTAATACTCGATACCGAATATCGTGATCGGCGCACCCTACCTTAGTTCCTGTGGAAAGTTCTTGCAGTGAAAATGTGGCTTATTGTGAATATCCTGTACACTCATGTTCATTCATATCTTGTTACAAAAATAAACTCGCATGCATAAAAAAGGACCTAGACCCTTCTGATTTAACAAGTAAAGAATTTATATTTGTTAGCACTTTCAAAGTGAACGCAATTCAATTTGTTTATTGCTCAACAATAGGTATAGTCTCATGCAGGGCTTGACATTAACACCCACCAACCCGCCAAATGCGGGTGGATTTCAGCATTGGTGTGTAACACAGTCACTCCTACTAGCCATTTTCGCGGGTTGAATTATCTATAATAAAATTTGAAATTGTAGTCTACCAGTCTTTTAAAAAGGCATCTGAAATTATAAAATAAGTGCGATCTAGTGTTGACAGTAATATTTATTTTTCAGATAGGGTGTAACGGTTCACAAAATTCACGGTTCGATATCGATACACTTGTGTCACGGTTCGGTTGAATACGGTTCGGTACGATTTCAAATACAGCAAAAAGAAAGAAATGGCAGAGAAATTTCCTTGCTTTCATTTTTTTATTATATTTTTATTAAAACTAACAACATAAAGTATGATATTTTTTTAACTTTGAGCAATGATGGATCTATACTTTGACTTTTCTTAGGAGCATATAAAACAAAACAGCTCCCTGGACAAAATGAAATGTAATATTGTAGTAGTTATTAACAAAGGTTTATTTTAGTTCAGGGGCCGTATTCACAAAGAATTTTATCTTACCACTAGGAGTACTCCTAAATCGCACTAAAATATTTTAGCTAGGAGTTTTCTCTTAAAAGTTATTCACAACGCCTTTCAGACCTACTCTTAGTAAGGAAAAATGACAACTCCTAAACTAAGAGTGAGTCTTCGTTGCTATGGATGACGTCAATTTTCATGCATGAGCTTCCTCGCAATGATCCCGGTGATTGGTTGTTAGATGACAGGGCCATCATGCGGAACATAACACAGCAACAAATCATGGAATTATCGACATCTAAATATGTCTGTGTCCTACACAAAATAATAATAATAATAAAAAAGTAATGTCATCGAAATGCATAGGCTATATAATGACATGTTTGTGCAGGCCACAGTGAAGTGTAATTCTAAAAAGGCAGAGAGAGAAAAGTCATGAATGAAATTATTCAAGGTAGCCTAAGGGCCTGCGATGTTCACTTATCGCGCCTTTTGCACGCTCAAGTTCGTTATTTTAAATATAGGCGCGCGATATGTGCGCCCATTTTTCCAAGCGCGTCCGTAGGTTCAATTGTCCGTAGGTCACGTGACATGAACCAACCGGAAGCGCAACCGCCGGGAGAATGCGGCGCACCTTGCGTTTTTAGGAGCTATGTGAATGGTGCCTAATACCCTAATGAAAACCTTCACTTGTCTAATAATGAAAAACGACACTTGCATTAACACTTGCTTGGTTAATTGACATTCTTTTAGCCTAACTAGACGATTTAAAGCAAGGTAATGTTGCTCCTATTGAAGTAATGTAATAGTTGAATGACAGTGGATTATGAACTCGCCAAAATGAAAAAGACAGCCCAACTGGACGCAGGATCAGTTACTGCTGCTGGCCCAGTTGGTGCTAGAAAAAAAATATGTAAAAAAAAAAAACATAATAAAAGTGAAATTCGGCACTGGGATATCAAGCAAAACTAAGCATGAGACTTGGGAGAGGACTTGTTTGCAGATGAATGCAGTATTCGCTCAGTTTTGCGGACCCCGGACGACTGCGAAGAGGCGCTGGTGTCGCTACAATCCTTTGTGAATAGGTCTTCTCGACTTCTTTTAAGCTGTCCCAGACTTAGGTGCTACTTTTAGGGCTAAAATGCTTCGTGAATTACTCTTAGTGAAAAAAATTAGGAGTCCTAAAGTTTGGAGTGACACGCCCATTATTTTTAGGAGTTGCTCCTAAATTCGCCAGTTAGGAGCTACTTTTTGCCTTAAAATTCTTTGTGAATACGGCCCCTGATTATCATTTGAGGGCAGCAATTGTGTTCATAATGTCAAAAAGACAACCACAATCTGCCTGTCTGTCTTTATACAAACTTCTGTTAAAACATTTGGGGTTGGTTAAAAATGAATACTTTTCAGTAAGGATGCATTCAATTAATCAAAATTGACAGTAAATACATTTATGTATTGTTACAGAAGATTTCTGTTTCAGATACTTTCAGGAAGAAATGTTTGAGTACTAAATCATCATTTTAAATTGTAATAATATTTCACAATATTACTATGTTTACTGTAATTTTGATCAAATAAATGCAACCTTGGTGAGCATAAGAGACTTTTATTTTGATATATTTGACAAACGCATCCAAAGCGACTTACTGTACATTACATTCAAGCTACACATTTGTTTTGTCAGTTCAGCATTCCTTGAGAATTGTAGCCATGACCTTGGCGTTGCTAGCACTATACTGTACCGTTTAAGCTACAGAAATGTTTCGGTAACACTTTACAATACGTGTGCACTAATATGCATTAATTCATGCTTAACTAATGCACAGATAATCATGAGTTAATGTATAACTAATGAAGAACTAAACCATTAATTAATGATTACTGCATCAGCAACTAATAAAGAGTCTATATGATTAATAGATTAAGTAATACATGAATTGCTATTAATTCACTGTGTCATTGTGTATTAATTCCTTAATAACATATTTTATTAACTAATAGTGTAAATTAATGTGTTAATTACCACAATTAGTCAATAGCTATGCACTTCAACTTCCAGTTGTCTGCCTTAATTAATCATTAGCTAATGATTTGCAAAGGTATCATTATGTTATGACTTTACTTGTTGAGGCACATCATTATTAACTAGTCATTTAGTAATTGTAGTAATTTGCACATGAATTTGCATTAACAATTAATTAATTAATCATGTATTAATGCATATTAGTGTACCTGTCATATTATCTGGAAGTTGAAATACAAGGCTTTGGCTCATTCTGGTAATTAACATATTAATTAACACTATTAGTTAAAAAAATGAGTTATTATGGAATTAATCCACAATTACATATTTAATTAATAACAATTCATGTATGAACTAATACATTAACCTTACATACTCTTAATTAGTTCCTAATGTGGTAATCATTAATGAATAGCTTAGATAATCATAAGTAAAACATTAATTCAGTATTATCTGTGCATTAGTTAAGCATCAATTAATGCTTATTAGTGCACACGTATTGTAAAGTGTTACCAATGTTCTTTCAAAACACTGATCCTACACTTTTGATAGCATATGTATACACATATAGTCCACTGTAAGTGTAACACAGACTAAACTCAGTAATTATGTTTAATATTTTTTTGGAATGCATTAACTAGAAGGCAAATAATTTTGCAATTAATGACGATTTAAATGAACTGACAGTTCTTATAAAGTATTTGTTGTTCCTTTTTAATGCAATTTGAAGTCTTGAAGTCTTAGTCTGTACAATAAAAGACCATTTTGTGTTTTTTTCACTGATTCTTCACTTAGACCTGCTCTCCAATCAGTGCAACACATATTACAGCTTACGTCTTAAGGGCTTTAAGAAGTTTTTTGTGGATTCATAGCTTTCCCACGTACACCGCACAGAGCCATAGCCGGTTCCAAGCTCTCATTAAAATGACCCCTGCACCCATATGCAGCACGCACTGCTCTCCGCTGTGCTATTCAACCTGAGTGATGGCCCAAAGTGCCCTTTAGCACCTGATGGAAGTGAGAAAAGTCAAGATGTTGTGCATAAAACATGGCATAAATGTAGTGAAGAGTAACTTGATCATGGGACCTCCTTGGGTGTAATGTTTAACACTTGACCGTACAACACTCCTGTAAAAGAAAACACTTTGGAAAGTTTTGACACGAGAAAATCTTGTATGTTTAAAAAATACCATATCTTTTAATACAGAATTATAAAATAGAATATGAATCCAACAGTAGTAACAAAAAAAAAAAAAAACCACTGTAAAAGCATGGTAAAACAGCAAGAGCATTCTAAGTTCTCACTCGTCTATTCTAATTCACATACACACATAATTGATCAAGATTGTGTGTTTTGTATGAATACATATGCATGTCTTGTGAATAGGTTTAGATCTCTTCTTGTGGGTAATAAAAGAGCTGTGTTTATTAATGATGCTTTAATGTCCTCATCAGGCTGTGGCCTCAAAGCTTGACCTTCCAGATGAGCTGGTGGGATATTTCAGCCTCTTCCTGGTTCAGGAGCGGGGGGATGGGGGCTGCACGTGTGAGTATAACATTTGACCTGTTTAATTCAGACCTTTTGTACAGAAATTTGCCATCACAAGATTTGGCCTGAAAGTGCCTAGGCTGTTATTAAACGCTATCTGAAAGTCAACATACTTCCTCTGGACTGGATCTAAATGCAGTCCTTGCAGCTCAAAAGAGGGTCTGTGTTCTGTTCGAGATGGCCGCCACTTTTTCAAAAGTAAACTGAGGTCAAGATAGATGAAACTTCGGTCAAGCTGTTGTTTGAATGGTACACGCAGCTCTGCTGTAGGCCTGTAATGCATGTTAGGCAAACATTATCATTTTTATTTTCTTGTACTTATTGAATTAAACCCAAACCCTAAGTTTTAAACTTTGTTTGTGTAACCTGTCTTATATTGCTTTAGCTTCAAATATCAATATGCCAATAATGTAACAACATATTCACGGTCTCTGTTATCACATCAAGGCTTAAAATAGTCCTAAGACTAAAATGCACGTTTAAGCCATTTTAAATGAAAGCAACTTGCGCTAACGCATCTTAAAATTTGTCAGTGCCACTGTTTTGTTCTAGAGATGCACACCAGTAATGTTTGTATCTAAGGCATGTTGATAAAAGTTATTTAAAGGAGTAGTTCACTTTAAAAAAAAAACTTTTGCTGATAATTTACTCACCCCATGTCAACCTGAGAAATGAAGGTTTTTGATAAACATTCCAGGATTTTTCTCCATATAATGGACTTTACTGGTAACCAAACGGTTCAAGGTCCAAAAGACAGTTTCAGTGCAAACTGCAAACTGTTCAGAAGGGCTTTAAATGATTCCAGATGATGAATAAGGGTCTTATCAAGCGAAACGATCGCTCATTTACAAAATAAATAACAAAGTTTAGTTTTATAAGTTCAAATGGTTGCCTTGCTATGTTCTGTGATGTCACTCCTGTTCGAACCCGTTCATCAAAATGAACACATTTTTTCGAGTCATTTGGTTCATTCAACGAACGAAATGGACGAATTGACTTGGAAAAAGATTCATTTATTTTGATAAACGAGTTTGAACAGGAGAGTCACACAGAACAGAGCAAGTTGACCATTTGAGCTTATAAAACTAAACTTTGTTATTTATTTTTTAAATGAGCGATCGGTTTGAATGAGCGATCGTTTATGGATTGCGACCCATATTCATCATCTGGAAATCGTTTAAAGCCCTTTGAACAGTTTGCAGTTTGCACTGAAACTGTCATTTGGATCTTGAACCATTTGGTGCCCATTAAAGTGCATTATATGGAGAAAATTGTCCATGAAACCAGGCCTTTAAATTATTATTTTTTTATTAGTGTTGTTGTTGTCACCTCTAATTTAAAATAAAATACTATGATACAGTTGTACTGTACAAAAAAATTGATAATTACAATTAATTTGTTTTCTACAACTTACAATCACAATATTTGTCTTAAATTCTTTAATGTTAACCTCAAGCTTTTATTTTGGCGAATACTGCAGGTTTAAAAGGAAAGCCTATATATTTTTTACCATTAATGTACACAACTGCGTTTTCAGGGACCTGAAAATGCTAACTTTTGAAAATGTTTTTGAAAACTATAGCATTATTGTCTTCTTCATGTCTATTTGTGAAAACGATGACGTCATGCGCATGCATATCGTGTGTTTAGTTTATAGGCGTAGTGTTTTTTTTTTACAAAGTGACTGGGCTGGCATGCATAAATACAGATATGTATGACGAAGAATAGTTTTGACAACATACTCCAAACGTACACAAGTCTGGGTTTAGTTTACAATAGGTTTATATATGCCTCTTGTTGCGTATGTACACAAAAATGTTGGAAATCATGCAAATGTGAAAAGTCCCATAGGGGCCAATAGGCAACTACCCAGAACACCTCAGCAATGTGCTGAAATCACTCAGAAGGACTTAGAAACTGCAAGGAACACCCTAGCATTGTGATGATGAGCCTTGAACAGAAAAGCTAATGTATATAAATATATTGAGAAATGTTACCTGCTAACCAGTAATCATTATTTTCTTTGTAAGCATTTGAAGATGATGTCTTTATCAGCTTTGTGGTAAAACAAGACATTGCATACTCTGAGAGAGGACAACATACTGCATTTTGTTGCCTAGAGATTGAAAGCCAACATGAAACATTGCTTCAATAGAAATTTCCTCGTTAGTCTGTTATAAACAATGTTGGTTGAGACTTTTATTGGCAGGAGTAAATGCAACCGCAGCAGGATTCAAATTAGTGGTCACTGTATTGATTAATTGTGCATGGCCTGAAATGTCCTGTGCAGAGAAATATTACTTGCTCCATCTGAAATTAAACCGATTACACACTCACCGTGAGGAGTTGTGTTTGCTCAAGATCATGTTTAATAATATTCTGGCTTCAAGCGCCTTTTCGAATTTCATAGGTGTATCTATCATTTTTCTATGAACACCCCCAGAGACAAAATAAATGAATTTCCTGAGTCCAGAATCTCTTGTGCAATACGTATCAGTTCAGTGCGCAGGGCAAATTAATTTGTAAAGAACAGGCTATTTTTTTCCCTCGAATGTTCTCTTTCCAATTCTGCCGTCATCGTGTTACAGAACTGAAAATCTTTCAAAGGATAAATCCCTTGAAGGGCAGTAGAGTTATTGGAAGTGGAATTGTTATTTTTCTTTAGACTTCACAGACTCGGTCCAGTTCTTGAAACTGGAGGGCATCTCTTCTCTGATTTAATGCAGATGTCTGGCAGCCGCTCTCCTGGTCTGCATGTAACGCCGTTTTGTTTGTGGAACTTTCCATGTCTACTTTTTTTTATATGAGCTGTCATTGTTCGACTACTTTTAGCACAGAATCCTCACGCACCCCTGAGGAATGACATGCAATGTGCATCCCACTCGGTTGCCAGATCCTCACCTGAAATTGATCTTAATTCTGCCTGGTAGTATGAAAAACAGTCCCCATAAGAATCCTTCCCAACAAAAAATATATTGGCATCGTGCCCATTCTTGGCAGAAACATGCATAGAGAAAAATAAAGGCCCGCAAACAGAACCTGATTTTCTATTGACTAAAGCCCTATTCGCATGGGATTAGTATTACCTGGGGACCACGTGTGAATTTGAAATTACCCACCCACATCTCCATTTCACGTGGCGCATTGCAACAGAGATGAGAGAAGCCTGTGATTTTACACGAATTTACTGACTTATCTCCAGATATGATGTCATTAGGCTATAGCTTTGAAATGTCTTGTCGTATGTCTAGCTGTATATAATAAACAGAAGAATTGTCCTTACCGTATGCTGCTAAACATGTCATTTATCTCCATCTAATCGTTCTTTTTGTTTTTGCTCCTCTGATGGTTTTCAGCTTTCACTTTCTGCACTAGCGATATGACCCCGCACCCAAAATACTATCAAAACACTCCAACTCAATCACAGAGATGTTCGATTTTGCACTGGGACTAATATTATCACAGGAGCTCGATGTTTGCGAAATATAGTAGGCGATTTGCGGGGGAATTTTTACTTTACAAATTACAGACATGGCCGATTCGCACGGGATTAAGATCACAGACAAACTCCGAAATTATTACAAATTACTACAGGTCACCAGATAATACTAATCCGTGCTAATAGGGCTTAAGAATGTGTGTGCTAAAAAGAGTAAAAAATCCTACTTTATTAGTATTATTATTCTAAATACTGGAAACAATCCCGGATATAATTATAAATAAATACTGTAGTGGTAATAATAATATTATAATGACAGTTTATAACAATAATAATGTTATTCTTCAACATTTGAGATCTTTACAGTGACAACTATATGCAATAACCATACAAAGCAATTAGAAACGTGGTGATGTAGTGCATATGTATTTGTTAAGATATTCCCATCACATAATACCGTTCTTGTCTTAACATGCTGTCTAATGTCAACTACTGAAAGGGTAAGCCAAAGAGTAGAATGAACTGTTGTGATGGCATGCACTATGCTATAGATCTAACTGTCGTCTCTTCTTCTTCTCACACTCCTGTTTTTTAATGTTTATAAAAGCTCAGTGCCCATTTCAGTTCAATCCCTGGCTTCCATTTCTCCCTCTTTCCCAACTCTAGAGAAAATGTCTTTTTCTAACAGCTGCAGTATTTATTCTCTCCCTCCCTCTTTTCCTCCTCTCTTGCACAAAGTGATAAACATGTTATTGTGCCCTCTACGGCTTTAGCCAGATGGATTCTCCCCCATCTCACTTTTGTTTGTTGTCATTGTTATTACTCTCCAAATGTCCTTGAGTCTGAAGACACTCAAACATTTCATCTGGTCTCTCATTCCCTCCATCCAAACCTCTCCGACCTCCCACGGTGCCCCAGACGTGAGAAAACTGCAAGAATTTGAGCTGCCCTACGTGTCCATCACCAGCCTGCATAGTCCCGACTACCGCATTGTCCTCCGTAAAAGGTACAAAACTCATTTTTAAGAGATTTTTGAGCATTATGTCCAATAGCAGGGTATGTATAACAAGAGTATATATTTATGTAGCTATGGGATGAAGTGATTTGATGTTCTTAAAATACTTCTAAAACAAAAACAGCCTGTTTAAAGGGATAGTTTATCCAAAAATGATTTACTCACCCTAAACCTGTATGACTTTGTAACTATGTTATTTTGAAGAATGTATTAGTTTTAAGCTTTAAAAAGGATGCAAACGCACCATAAACAAAACATTTCAAGTCTACAGAAGCCATAGGATTTGAAGAGCAGATCAATAACAAAATGTTCTAATTCATGAGCCAACCATTTTGGATCAGTTTTATGAACTGAAATATCTGGTTTATTGTCATTTGTCATTTTGTCATTTATTGACATCTGTCATTTTTGAGCTTGACTGCTACAGTGCTTATTCAGTTTTATTAAATGGATAATAATAATAACATTATTATTATTATCCATTTAATTATTATCCATATATATATATATATATATATATATATATATATATAGGGCCGGGAAAAGATTAATCACGATTAATCGCATCCAAAATAAAAGTTTGTGTTTACATAATATATGTGTGTGTAGTGTGTATAATTATTTTATATATATAAATACACACACATGCATGTAAACATTTAAGAAATATTTGCATGTATATACTTTATATACATTTATACAAAATTAATATTATACATAAATATAAATATTTGATAAATTAATAACACATTTTTCTTAAATATATACATGCATATATGTGTATTTATATATACAAAATAATTATACACACCACACACACATATATTATGTAAACACAAACTTTTATTTTGGATGCGATTAATCGCAATTAATCTTTTCCCAGCCCTATAGTATATATATATATATATATATATATATATATACACATACATATATACACTCACCGGCCACTTTATTAGGTACACCTGTCCAACTGCTCGTTAACACTTCATTTCTAAGCAGCCAATCACATGGCGGCAACTCAGTGCATTTAGGCATGTAGACATGGTCAAGACAATCTCCTGCAGTTCAAACCGAGCATCAGTATGGGGAAGAAAGGTGATTTGAGTGACTTTGAACGTGGCATGATTGTTGGTGCCAGAAGGGCTGGTCTGAGTATTACAGAAACTGCTAATCTACTGGGATTTTCACGCACAACCATCTCTAGGGTTTACAGAGAATGGTCCGAAAAGAAAAAACATCCAGTGAGCGGCAGTTCTGTGGGCGGAAATGCCTTGTCGATGCCAGAGGTCAGAGGAGAATGGCCAGACTGGTTCGAGCTGATAGAAGGGCAACAGTGACTCAAATAACCACCCGTTACAACCAAGGTGGGCAGAAGAGCATCTCTGAACGCACAGTACGTCGAACTTTGAGGCAGATGGGCTACAGCAGCAGAAGACCACACCGGGTGCCACTCCTTTCAGCTAAGAACAGGAAACTGAGGCTACAATTTGCACAAGCTCATCGAAATTGGACAATAGAAGATTGGAAAAACGTTGCCTGGTCTGATGAGTCTCGATTTCTGCTGCGACATTCGGATGGTAGGGTCAGAATTTGGCGTCTACAACATGAAAGCATGGATCCATCCTGCCTTGTATCGACGGTTCAGGCTGGTGGTGGTGGTGTCATGGTGTGGGGAATATCTTCTTGGCACTCTTTGGGCCCCTTGGTACCAATTGAGCATCGTTGCGACGCCACAGCCTACCTGAGTATTGTTGCTGACCATGTCCATCCCTTTATGACCACAATGTACCCAACTTCTAATGGCTACTTTCAGCAGGATAATGCGCCATGTCATAAAGCTGGAATCATCTCAGACTGGTTTCTTGAAAATGACAATGAGTTCGCTGTACTTAAATGTACTTAAATCTTTGGGATGTGGTGGAACGGGAGATCGCATCATGGATGTACAGCCGACAATCTGCGGCAACTGTGTGATGCCATCATGTCAATATGGACCAAACTCCCTGAGGAATGCTTCTAGCACCTTGTTGAATCTATGCCACGAAGAATTGAGGCAGTTCTGAAGGCAAAAGGGGTCCAACCCGTTACTAGCATGGGGTACCTAATAAAGTGGCCGGTGAGTGTATATTATATATATACATATATAAATACATACAGGTTACATACAGGTTTGGTGTAACATGAGGTTGAGTAAATGATGTCAGAACTTCCTGAAGTATAATGTCAAGTCCTCTAAAAGGGCTATTCAACACATGGATATTTGCTTTAGGAAGAGGTACCCCACAAGGGGTAGATCCATCTTCACCCTGTTTTAAATCCTAAAGAGGCACTTTTTTGCCTTCCTGTTGTAGAGGTGGGTATTATAGTTACCACAGCAAACTGCGTGCGGTTCTGTGTAGCAGTCTTTGGGTTTGTATTTCCCACTTTCAGGCATGAAAACCACTCACCTTTCGGCGAAATTCGCCGTTTTGAAACCAAAATAGGTGACCTACGTGAATCGTGTAGATTCAATGAGAAAATGTTTTGAGGGAGGGGGGGGTATAATATATATGAAGCCATATTAGTATAATGTGAGACAGAAATTAATATCTAAGTCATTAAATTCAAGTTCACGTAAACTTTTCCCTCCGCTGCGGCTGTCAGAAATTCTCCATTAGTCAAACAGCGCGTCGACTCCTCAGTCATTCTCCATTCAACATTCAAACAGCACAGCGCGTCGTCAGTCATCAGCATTCAAACAGCACAGCGCGTCGCGTTCGGCAATGATGAAACTCTCTAGATGATTAAATGTTAATATTATTATACTTGATCTGTAGATAAAGCTCTATCGTTTCACATAAATTGACTGTAGTACCTCAATCATGTTTATCATCCTTTACCGCATGTCTAGATCACAACACTGGAGAGCACTATCATTGTTCTTCACGCGCACAGTAACTGAAATTTAAAACTGTTAAAAGAAAAAGCTCAATAAACTATTTCATAGATAGTTGTATAGTACACTATGCATCGATATGTATTTCCTTTGTGCTTAGAACTTTCCAATGCGGACTCGAAGAGCTGCGCACTGTGACTCGTGTTGCCTCAAGCGCATCATTCAGCGCTCGCGATGCGCATAAGAGCTGTAATACTTAAATGAAAAATTATTAATAATATTTTTTGTTCTGTCTATCTATAATATGTTGCTGCCTCATTAAACAGCTGTGCTATGCATTTGTGCTATATATATTTTCTTAAGTTTATAGTAGACAAAAATAATTGATATTTTTTATTTTTATCTTGTTTTTCATGAATGCATTTTACATTAATACAAAGAGAAATGTGTAACGTTTTACCAGATTTAGTGCTACAGTTATTGTCTCTAATTTGTTCCCCACTAATTTTTTTTTTCAGTAAATGTTCTGATTTTATACAATTATTGTTTTTCTAGACTAAATTTGACTAAGTTACCCACTAATCTAGTTTATAATATAATTTTTGTCATAGGTTATGATCATTTTTTTTTCTTTATAAGGAAGTTGTCTGTATTAGGTAGATTGTGTTTAACACACAAAAGAGTGATTATCAGTTCAACACACCGTTATAGAAATTCTACTTGATTTTTTTTTTAACTGCGTTGGTAATCGAATCGTTATCGTTACTTTTTTTATTATTAAAATAAGGCCATAATATTTTTTACTCATGGCTGTAGTTAAGTTTCTCCAGCTCTCCCCAGGTTGGCAAAAAATGCATCTCAAAATACATCAGAATGATGCTTTAAAATATGGAATATTTAAAATTTTCCTGACGGGGAGCATGCCCCCTGAACCCCCTAGAGGAGTACTATCCTTCTCACCTTTTTCACCCCTGACCCGTTTTCATGCCTGCACTTTAGATTTTTGGATTTGAGGACAGCTTGATTTTGTCATCTCTTTTGTAACTCAAATGTTTTTTATAACTCTGAACTACTGTGCTTTGCACAATCTCTGAAGTAGTCTAGAGCAATTCAAAGCTTCATTATTTATTCACAGGAAAGTGCCAATCTGCTCACAGCCTATGGCATTTTGATGTTGCTAGTGGTTTATGAGCAGTACATTCATCAAATGCCCTTTGGAGCGCACGGTTTATGTAATGCCACAATTTGAGAGAATCAAGGAAGATTATTTATGTAAAACCATAAGCATGGGCATTGAAAACACCATGTGTTTCACCATGTGTAGTGGAAGCAGGTGTTGAAGGTGTTATGTGGACATAAATTTCCCATTTTAGCATATTAGCACAGCTCAGCAGGGATTATTTTGCTAAAATGGTTCCACTTTCACCTCTTATATATATCTTACCTCTGAATCTCGCACCTCTTCATCATGTACGGTTGAAAAAGGTGCATTTTTCAGTCCCCTCAGGAGAACCACAGGCCTCTTGACCTACTTTGCAGGAGCTTACAGACAGCCTTCAGCCAGATCCCACCTGTTCACTACATCAGGAATGGGAATATAGATCTGGCTGCTCTGATGGCTGCTAACTGTGACTGGAAATGCGTATAAAACAGTACAGATATATTTCAAATAGAAAACTGAATTCTGACATACTACATATTTCACATACTGCTTTTCATCTACTATATAGTACGTAGATGTGTATTCAGACACAGGATTGGTGTCTGAGGCAAATTATTGGCTCGGAGCAAATAAGTCAGCACAGATTTTTAAGTAATGCATACAATTTCAAGAAAAAACATTTTATTATTGACTGAAACGTATCCAAAAATAGTCCAAATATTCAATAGGAAATGGATACGGGTCGATTTGACCTCCTTTATGGGATTCTTGACCAAGAATCTGATCTGTCACATTCATGACCAAGAAATATGAAAATGACATTGACAATGACATTTTTGGTTTTTTTAAAGAATTCATGGAAATATATATATATAAGTGTTTTCAATTAAGAAATACTTTGCAACATCCAGAAATTTTTGGCAGGTGCTCGTTCAAATAAAGCATCAAACTCAAAATAAACAAAAATCGGCACCCTGCTACTTCTGCTCCCAAGAATTTATTTATAAGAGCAACGTTTCGAACCCAGAGCCTGACTGATGCCTGTGGAATACCATTTGGGTTGAAACATTGGGAGCAAGAACTAGCAGAAATATATAAAAATATATATTTTTTCTCATTGATAAAATATTAAAAACATCACAGCATGTCCCTTTAGGGTTTAAAAATGCCCACTCAATTGCTAAAAGCTTTCAAATAAGATTTAATGGATATCCAGGCTTGGCTGCTATGGGAACAATATCTATTGTTATGCAAGATTGTATCTCTGTGCTCTTACAAACTCTGCTAAAAACGTATTTCTGCCCACAGGCTGATGAAAATAGTTCTTGACATATGGATGTTCAGGATGGCCATTGAGCTGAAGACTGCTTGTTTGCCAGATTATCATTTGCTTCTAGGCAAATTGAGAAATACACTGCAGCAGCATTTTTTCAATAGCTTATGAGATACTATTTCCATATAGATTTAAGCAGATCCTTTGTTACAGGACAGAACTATCCCTTTGTCTATGTTTAACTTAATTAAATATTTAATTGAATGTTTTGTAGACAATTGGTAAGCTTTGTTCTTGTCAGATCCTCAGGCATGTGGACATAAAGGGTGTGATTATGCAGTAAAATGCAGTGCACATGATTTTAGTGCTAGATGATACATCAGACAACGGATGTGATCAAAAGGTAAATTATAGTATGTCTGTGAAATCATTTTCAAATCATTATTTTCTCCTGTCCTATTCTCAGCTACTGGGACACAGCGTATGACAGTGATGTTATGGACGACCGTGTGGGACTCAACTTGTTATATGCTCAGGTAACAGTCTCATATTTTAAAAGGTACTCGTGTGTTGTCCATCGCACAAAAAGTTGTCAATGTGCATAATGGTTCTGGAAAATAACTTTGCTTATGTTCTAAATTGGTCATTTCTTTTTAGTTGTTTACATTTTGTGGGATTCATCCAAAAAGGCGTAATTATAGTTGTCTCTGCCAGTGTTGTTGCTTTCGTTATCGAAAAGTTAAACATTTTTACTAACACCGTCCCACAGATGGGACGTTTGCCACTATATTTTTAAATCAATTATATCTTAGTAAATACCTTTAGTAATATTGACAAACTATATATCATTTGAAAGCTTACAATCTCTAGTTTCCATATTTGGTGACTGATTTTCAGAATATATTACAGAGGAACCATAATTTATCAATATGCAACAAGAATATTTTCATACTCATAAAGCGAGCAGACCTTTATTTTAAAATAGCAGAGAACATGAAAAATCATGAAAAAATGGTACATACCTCAGTTTGTTTTCATGCCAAAAGTTCTAAAGATAGAATCCATACAATTATTTTGGAAAAAAGGACTGAAAAGTTTGAAATATCAAGAAAAAAATAATGGAGGCGCCCTTATATGGGCAGTAATGGAGTCTGATTGTGCCCTAGTGAAAAAGTTTGGTACTGCGCTCAAACAAAATCTTACTGAAAGCTAATTTTTTGAGATATCAACCTAAAATTTGAAACACAACTTGTTCAGATTTTTGGCTTTGATTTTTCTGCAGTTTTAGAGTAGCCCAGGTTTTGAAAATATATATTTTATGTAAAATATAAATAATTAATATTTTTACATTGTACATTTCCATAAACTCAAACTTCTATAACTTTTTTTTCTGTTTAACTTTCTTAATGTATTTCACTTCTACAAAAATCTGCCAAATGTCTTCTTTAAAACAAGACCAATCATATGTCTATATTCCAAAGTGTTCTTGAATTACAACCATTTAAGTTTGAAATGTGCATTTTCATGTCTATTCAAAAAAAGGGGGGGGGGGACAGTTAAGAGGTTAAATAAAGACATAATAACTTAAGTAAAATTATTTCTTATGACTCCAACACTGAGTTTGCATACACCTTCTGGTGCTACATGGACACGTCATCAACTACACTAACTAAAATAAATGAAAAATGGCCAAAAATAAATGTAATGTTATACTATAAAACTGACAACCTATCTGCATAGATAATTTACTGAATAGCAGTAACATTAGACTGCTGAGATTAACATTTTAAAATGATGCCAGTTGTGTTTACCTATGCATATTGTATATTAACTTCCAAAGCCATAAAATACTGAAACAGTACACATTTATTAATCTTAGATAATTAGTTAATAGTTATATAGTTAATTTTATATATACATTTTTCTTAATTATTGTATTAAGAATTACCACGAATTAACAATGAACAATAGTGAGATTACGGAACATGTAAGGTTAAGTAACAAACTTAGATGAATGCTAAAAAATACTGTTCATTGTTAGTTCATGATACCAAACTAGTTTGAACATATTGAAAACTATTGTAAAGTGCTAAAATTATAAAAGTTGAAAATAATTGCATGAAAACTAAACTTAAACTAGAAATAAAAACTAAAGAGACTGCATATTACGCTGGGATTGAAACTTATTTTATTAAACTACACAAATATTGTTTAACCTATAATTTATTCAAAAATCAAGTTCAGAGTGCGAGAAACCTTTTTCCCCTTCTTCCTCTCAGACGGTGTCTGACATAGAGCGGGGATGGATCCTTGTGAACAAAGAGCAGCACAGACAGCTGAAATCCCTGACAGGAAAAGGGCTCAAAGAAGGAGGTACGGCTGAGCTCCACCACACACGTTATTTGATCTCCCTAGTGTCTATGAGCTGGAAAGAAATGGACTGCTTCAATAAAAGCTGAAGTCCATTCTGAGTCCAGACTCTATAATGGAGAAGCTTCATTAATCTAATCATTTGTGTTGGTTAGTTTACCATCTGTGTGTCTAACTATGTTTTCTCCCACAGTTCATTAGATTGGCTCAGACACTGAAGTACTATGGCTACATCAAGTTTGATCCCTGCATCACAGATTTTCCAGAGAAGGGCTGTCATGTTATAGTCGGTGCCGGCAACAATGAACTCAACTTTCATGTCAAGTTGCCCAGCGAACAGATGAAAGAGGAAGCTTCAAAGTCACGCGCATGAGATGCTGGCGGGTCACTTCATCTGTAAGTTTGATAGATAAGTGCTTTCACAATCCAAAGTCTTAAGGTGTAGTTGCATTAGCAAACTTGTCCATTGTCCATTGTGTAGCAATATATGAATCACAACTCAAACATAAGCTACTTTCAAACCAAGCAGCTTTTTTGTTGGTCAATGCAGCACATTGGCTTGTCCAAATTGAACACAAGCGAAAATGTTTGGGAAACTTTTTCACCTTCAAGATTCAAATTCAAATTATTAGATTAGTAACTGTGAATATAACCGCACATTTATGCCGGATTCACACTACACGATATCAGGCCGATTCTGGCAAAATCCATTTGACTTGGAGTGTCTTGGTGATTCGTAAATTACAATGCCCACGGTACGCAAGAATCGGATTGTTTTTATATGTAGTGTGTCATAGTGGACGCCAATAGACATGATGTTGTAGAGTATTTCCGGTCAATTTGGGGAATATGTATACATTAATTAATACCAGATAAACTTACTTTTACATTTTTAAATCTCCTGAAGAGCGATTTTCACTGACGATGAGCCAAGTGAACATGCAAATTCATTCCCTGACATTAGATGGTGCCAATTTGCTCTGCAATACCACTTCAGAACAGTTCTCTTTTATCAAGATGTTTGTAGTCCCTGTTCCGTTTGTCAGTTATTTATGTTCTAACACCAATCGAGAATAGCAGCTCTACATTCATCTCTACCTCGCATCTTCCTTGTCTTATTTCTCCCTAGCTGTGGTAGACGCGACACTACTTGGCGTATATCTCCTTCGCCGTTGCATATGTGTGCTCAGCAAGACCGTTTTGTGTTTGCGTGCCCCCAAGTTGTGTTTTACTGTAACTTCAGAAGCTCCAAACACGTGAGCAAAAGCGCCAATTTCATTGGTCGGATGATTTTTACAGCGGCACGTTCAAAAACAAAAAAACTGAACATCGAAATCGAAACAATTTTTTTAAAAAAATTACGCTTTTATCGTGATGCGTTTCACGCGTCGGTGTGAACACTCACATTGGCACCCTTTGTTTAGTCACGAGGCGTTAAACATCGGAGAATAACGCGCGCGAAATTCATCCCAGTGTGAACAGGCCTTAGCTTTGCAAGCACATGGCTTTGGATCGTACATTAAAGGGACTTGTATATGAGCAAGAGACAGAATCAATAAATGAATATAATGAATTTAATAAAGGAAGACTACATTTACAGTTACAAACAGATTGAGAGAGTGAGAATGAGAAATCTAGTAAGGATCACAGAATGGCAAAATTCACCTGGACAGTTCAAAACTTTAAGGGACAACATTAAAAAAACAAAATCTTAATGCTCTGAAAGCTCGATAAATGAATATACTTGCATATACGGTTCTCTGATGTTGCTGAACATGGCTGCGTGGGCTAGCAGCCTCATCTCGTGTGTGTGCCATCAGAGCATCACATGGTTTGCAGATGGTCTGGAGAGCTGATGAAGAAACTGAGAAAGATGCTTTTGCATCTTATCATGTACACAGTCATTTCGAATTTCAAAGTACCAGGTTATAGAGACCAAATATGCCACACATCCAATTCTGCTTACCTATAGTATGCACAGTCTGGAACATTAGGTCATTAGAGTTTGTGTAACACATCTAGAGTCATGATTACACTCAAATGATAATACAACACATGGGTATGCAGGAAGATATCTGTATTCTTTTCAGAATTAGTCAAGTTACAGATTTCAATTAAGGAATGTCTGTTTATGTGTGTCGTTTTGGAGAGAGCTTTCTGGCCCGGCTCTGAGATGAGTCGATCTGTTTGAGGCCTGAACCTCGGCTGTGTGTGTGTGTGTGGTGTGCACAACGTTTCGGTCTCTTGCAGGAAAGGGGGAAGGCTTTGTTTTAACTAAGTTCGCTATGAAAGTGTCAACTGTAGATTGTCCCAACTGACAGGGTCCAGATACTCTACAGTGTAAATAGTATGTTGTTGTCAACGTTGAGACATTTCAAATGTCCTTCAGAGGCTGAATTTGCACAAAAGCTTGTAATTTAGCAGTTCCACAGTACCAGAGTCCTTTCCTTAAGTATAAGATTAGTTAGTTAAGGTTCTTGACCTTGTGAAGTCAGATAAGCTCATGTTTTTTAAGAAAGAACTGCATTTTTCAGATATTAACGAGACACTGTTTTTGTCTGTTTTAAATTAAACAGGCAAGCCATATTTAATTTTATTTTAGTCTGGTTTAAATGGTTCAGGAAAATAAAGGCAAAAAATAAACTTTAAAAAACAAACAAACACATTTTTCCAAATGATCTGTACTACTTTTTACACTTAAGATGTAGCAACATTCCTTTTGCATCTCCAGACTCTTCTCCAAATTTTTCTATGACTGTCCCTTCAGGCATGTCTGGTTGGTCTATTTCTGAAAATGGGAAGTTGAAACAACCAAAAAGCCACTTACAGAAGGAAAAGAGACTCTTGTCTCTTTGTTCACTGGTCAGCTACCAGACACTCATTCATTTATCAATTCATAATGACTTAAAGGAGAACTCCGGCGCAAATGAACCTTTGGTCTAATTACACATTGTTACCTAGTCAACCGTTATCTGAGATTTGTTTTCATGATTGCCAAATGTAAATAGTTTTATCTCTAAAAACAGTTTAGCCTATAATGCTAGTATAACGCTAGTATATCAGGGATAGAGTAACACGGTTACAAAAAAAAATTCTTTGTTATTACCACTAACAAGGCTCAAAATAGCCCCACACTAACACGGTAGCATCAATACGGGTCCCTACATTCAACCCGAAGCATTGAGAACTTTGTCAGTGTCCATACAGTTTAATAAGTAGATATTTTTATACATACAGTCAACTTCGCGAATACAGGAAGAAGCCATCTTTGAAAAATGGTCTCTACCAGTCGATCTACGAATGCCGATCCAAGTGCGCTGGTGAGATGTGAATAAGGTGATAAGGTGAGCACGAACAGTAGGC
Source organism: Hybognathus amarus (assembly GCA_030378365.1). Taxonomy (NCBI): domain Eukaryota; kingdom Metazoa; phylum Chordata; class Actinopteri; order Cypriniformes; family Leuciscidae; genus Hybognathus; species Hybognathus amarus. The sequence continues at coordinate 49,181 of JAQIUQ010005927.1, read as the reverse complement.
TACGTGTACATACTGAAGAGAAAGAAAATGGTTCGTGTTTGTGCTTCTTTCAAGCGGCAACATTCTAATCTGAAAGATGAAGCCTACCCAGAACTGCGATAAACTGCAATACATCTCAAATCCGCTAGAGGCCGGTCCCAAAAGGGAGCAAATATCCATAGACGTCATGTTAAAATCTCCGTTTTCACAGCATAAATTCATATGTTTACAGTTTGGTCCCATGGACTTTTATTGTAATCTTCAATATGTTCCGCGTGCCTGACAACTGTGAGGGGGGTGAATTTTTTTTCTAACTCGTTAGTTTAGATCGTATTTAGATATAAAATGTATGACAAATAAGGGTGGTTAACTTTGATTGACAGCTGAGAACGGGCTGCACGAGTGAATTTGACGTCTCGGCCATGATCTGACACAACACATCATACCACCTCTGTATCCTTTCTGAAACTTTTGTATTTTATTTTCCAAGATTTTCCAGTATGGCGCCGCCCATACTCCCTATAAACAGCTTCAAACCCGTTCTTCAGAGAGTCTATAGGTGACGTCACAGATGCTTTGTCCATATTTTTTACAGTCTATGGTTATGCCCTATACTCACCGGACACTTTATTAGGTACACCTGTCCAACTGCTCGTTAACACTTAATTTCTAAGCAGCCAATCACATGGCGGCAACTCAGTGCATTTAGGCATGTAGACATGGTCAAGACAATCTCCTGCAGTTCAAACCGAAGCATCAGTATGGGGAAGAAAGGTGATTTGAGTGACTTTGAACGTGGCATGATTGTTGGTGCCAGAAGGGCTGGTCTGAGTATTTCAGAAACTGCTAATCTACTGGGATTTTCACGCACAACCATCTCTAGGGTTTACAGAGAATGGTCCAAAAAGAAAAAACATCCAGTGAGTGGCAGTTCTGTGGGCGGAAATGCCTTGTTGATGCCAGAGGTCAGAGGAGAATGGCCAGACTGGTTTGAGCTGATAGAAGGGCAACAGTGACTCAAATAACCACCCGTTACAACCAAGGTGGGCAGAAGAGCATCTCTGAACGCACAGTACGTGGAACTTTGAGGCAGATGGGCTACAGCAGCAGAAGACCACACCGGGTGCCACTCCTTTCAGCTAAGAACAGGAAACTGAGGCTACAATTTGCACAAGCTCATCGAAATTGGACAATAGAAGATTGGAAAAACGTTGCCTGGTCTGATGAGTCTCGATTTCTGCTGCGACATTCAGATGGTAGGGTCAGAATTTGGCGTCTACAACATGAAAGCATGGATCCATCCTGCCTTGTATCAACGGTTCAGGCTGGTGGTGGTGGGGTCATGGTGTGGGGAATATTTTCTTGGCACTCTTTGGGCCCCTTGGTACCAATTGAGCATCGTTGCAACGCCACAGCCTACCTGAGTATTGTTGCTGACCATGTCCATCCCTTTATGACCACAATGTACCCAACTTCTGATGGCTACTTTCAGCAGGATAATGCGCCATGTCATAAAGCTGGAATCATCTCAGACTGGTTTATTGAACATGACAATGAGTTTGCTGTACTCAGATGGCCTCCACAGTCACCAGATCTCAATCCAATAGAGCATCTTTGGGATGTGGTGGAACGGGAAGATCGCATCATGGATGTGCAGCCGACAAATCTGCGGCAACTGTGTGATGCCATCATGTCAATATGGACCAAACTCCCTCAAGGAATGCTTCCAGCACCTTGTTGAATCTATGCCACGAAGAATTGAGGCAGTTCTGAAGGCAAAAGGGGGTCCAACCCGTTACTAGCATGGGGTACCTAATAAAGTGGCCGGTGAGTATACTAGCGTTATACTAGCATCATAGGCTAAACTGTTTTAGAGATAAAACTATTTACATTCAGGAATCATGAAAACAAATCTCAGATAACGGTTGACTCTAACAATGTGCAATTAGACCAAAGGTTCATTTTGCGCTGGAGTTCTCCTTTAATGGGACTCCTGCCTTGCATTTACACTAAATTGTATGTCTTCTAATTACCCATATTAGTATACAAGAATTAGGAAACAAAATAAAGATGATCTAAATCTTCATTTTAAAATGGATGAATACACGTTCTGGTGTTTCATTAGCGAGTGGAAGTTGTCTATGCTCCACTCTTCTTCAGTGGTCTTGGCTTGGTATTTGCCTTAGAATAGCAGAGTTGTATTACTAATGAGCTCAGAATGGCTGCCCTCTGACACTGAGGATGCTGGGACTGCACAGCCATGTCTTTCTAATGGGACTGTGAGGTTTCCTGTGTCTGTGTAAAGACACAGACACAGAAGTTGTTTGTTTTGTGTCATCTGGGACAATTCTAATGAGACGCTTTTATGTTTTGTGCTCATATCCAGTATTAGGACGATGACATTTAGAGCAGAGCTAATGATGACTAATTAAGCTTTGAAGGTAATTGCCATGTAGAGGAGTTTAGAAATGGCCGCTGTAATTGCCTCGACACAAATAACAATGATTATGATGATCGTATTTGTGATGACCCGGCTTGCCTCTACAGCAGGTGCCTGTGGCGAACGGCACCGCAAACCCAAGCAGCTCCAGTAAATGTGATGTGAAACTAGAGCTGGCCTTTGAGTACTTGATGAGTAAAGACCGTCTGCAGTGGGTCACCATCACCAGTCAACAGGTCAAGTCACGGAAATTCTGTTGAAATTTAATGTTATGTCTAAATAAATGAAAAATTAAATGCTAAACATAAATATTTATTTGAAACGCTACAGGTGATTACTGAGATTAGACCGCTGGATTAAGGGACTTTTTGGGTTTTTTTTGCTCCAGGCTATCATGATGAGTATCTGTCTGCAGTCTATGGTGGATGAGCTAATGGTGAAGAAATCTGGCGGAAGCATTAAAAAGGTCACTAGATCTATATTTGTTTTCTTGTAAAGGCCTGTCAAATATCTGGGAATATCTTTCAGTAGGTTGATGTGACTGTTTTTTTTTTAAGTTTGTCATAATGAATTTGTTTTTGTCACATGGGACTGGCATGATAAATCTTTTCAGGATAATAGGCTTTAAATGTGGTATTTTTGAAACTGGATTTTCAATTAAATGAAAGAGAATGTCAAAAGTAAGTGCTGCAACAATACAAAAAAAGCCCTTGAAAGTTGTTTCTGTGTTCAATTTGTTTGTTGTTTTCAGGTTATTGCACTTTAAAGGAGTAGTTCACTTAAAAAAAAAAAACTTTTGCTGATAATTTACTCATCTCCATGTCATCCACATCTTTCTTTCTTCAGTTGAAAAGAAATTAAGGTTTTTGATGAAAACATTCCAGGATTTTCTCCATATAATGGACTTCATCGGGAACCAAACGGTTCAAGATCCAAATGAGAGATTCATTCCAGCTTCAAAGGGCTTTAAACGACACTTGACGATGAATAAGGGTCTTATCTTCAGACCCTTGGAGTCATGACTTCGGAAAAAAAGATTTGCTCATTTTGATGAACGAGTTTGAACAGGAGAGTCATGAACGCTCATCACAGAACAGATCAATGCGAGCATTTGTGCTTATAAAACTTAAACTTTTTATTTATTTTTGAAATGAGCGATCGTTTTGCTCAGATAAGACCCTTATTCATCGTCTGGTGTCGTTTAAAGCCCTTTGAAGCTGCACTGAAACTCTCATTTGGACCTTGAACCGTTTGGCTTCCCATTGAAGTCTATTATATGGAGAAAATCCCTGGAATGTTTCATAAAAAACCTTCAGTTATTTTCGACTGAAGAAAGGAAAGACAGTGGACATCTTGGATGACGTGGGGGTAAGTAAGCTATCAGCAAAAGTTTTTTTTTTTTAAAGTGAACTACTCCTATAATGAAACAAAGAATAATGTGTTATTCTATCTAGAATAAGTTGTTTCGATGATTCCTGCAAATTAAGACCAGGAATGTGTTTTATGAAAATAAATGTGGTCATGTTTATGTAGAGCATTCTCTCTTTTTCTCTAAGTTTGTGATTGTGATGTGTTTCCAGCAGATGCAGAAGAAGCGACTGAACGGCACGATCCAGCGGTCTGACAGTCAGCAAGCTGTGAAATCTCCTCCATTACTGGTGGGCATGGAGGTTTTTGCTAATGCAGAACATCTCTATTTTTAATATGGAAGATGTACCATTTGTTAAATGTGATTTTGCATGAATGTTTTTCAGGATTCCCCTGATCCTAGCCGTGAACAAGTAGTCGGACTATCTGTGAGTTATCTATTTTTCATTTCCTTATAACCAACTTGCAATGTAAATATCTTCTATACAGTTTCACACCAGTGTTCTTTTGGTAACATGTTACAATAAGGTTAAATTTAACTGACATGAACTAACTATGAGCAATTTGTATAGTATTTATTAATCTTTGTTAACGTGGTAACGCTTCCTTTTACAGTCCAGTTACTCATGTAAATACTATGTACTTATTTTAGTAACTACAATTACTGGGTAATAACTAGTACTAACCCTGAACCTGCCCCTAAACCTACCCCTGTTCCATGTACTTACCTTATCTTAGCCAGTACTTTCTAGGTAAGTACACTGTAAGTACATGTACTGTCTGTAAAAGGAAGCGTTACCGTTAACGTTTATAAAGGCATTAATGTTTGTTTAATAAAAATACAGCTGTTCATTGTTTGTTCATGTTACTTCACTGTGCATTATGTAATATTAACAAATACAACTTTTGTTTTGCCAAAGCATTATGACCAGTCACAGAATGAAAGGTGAAGCCACATATTAAGGTCTGGGTAGATTAGAAGGTAAACAAACAGTCAATTCTCGGGAAAAAATGTGTTGGACGGAGGAGCAATTGGCAGGAATAAAGATCTGAGTGACTTTGATAAGGGCCAGATTGGTATGGCAAGGCAAGGCGTGTGGGTTGTTCCCCAGGTAGTTGCTAAGGCACAGTTTCTAATTTTTAGTTTAGTCGCAAGTTCTTTATCTAATATTTGTATTGTATTTTATTTCAGTGTAATTTAAATTAATTAAAATAAATCGGTTTAGCTAACAAAACAGTTTTTACACTTCTCTCCTGTTCTGTTTTTTGTGTTTTTCTCACAGACCAAGCTGTCTTCTGTCTCCTGAGAGGACTTAGTTCTTCCAATTCAGCCAGTGACATCAGTGGCAATGATTTCCATGGAAACTATGCTTTTGAAGGAATAGGGGACGATGACCTGTGATGGAGTCGTCCTCATAGACTGGACTGAAGGAGTCTGATTCATTTAGCGGTTTCTCTGCGTTGAGTGTAGTTTAATAGATGCCCAGTTCTGCAATAGTGTAACCCCTTTCTGAGGGTCTCAGAAATGGCCTGTGAAGCCTCTCATCAGTTTTATGAGCGGCCTCAGATTCAGTGCTCGCTCAATTAGAATTTTTTTTGGATAATTTCAGATTTGAGGCATAATTGGAGATTTCAAAGGTTACATAGGCCCCGCAGGGAAGGTTACAGCATTCAGGAAAGATGTTAATTTAAGGCTGTGATGGAAGTTTCTTCTGCAGATGGCTTCTTTGAATTCGTACTTCCTTGCCAGAGACACAAAACTGTGCTTTTCCTCTCATTTGTCATCTCATTTTCTCTTGCTCCCGACTTTAGTTGCCTACTAGAGCAAGATCCATACCAGCAAATTGATATGTTGATATGTTCCTTTTAAAATCTCTTAAGATTATTATTTAATAGAGAAGTGGTCTGCTTCGATCTCGTGCTGTGTGTCAATGTTGCTCAACCTATTGTTTGGTAGCAACAATATGACCTGTAGCTTGGTAGATCTCTGCAGATTTTTTTTCTTTTCAGGAGAGGTAATCTTCTAGCTAACTCAACCTGATGCCTACTGCATATTCTAGATGAAGTTGTGGCCTGTTTGTTCTCTGCCTTACGCTGATTCAACCGCCTCACAGTTCAACTTCTCAAAATGAAAATAAAATGTCACGCCGGACACAAGTTTTCTCATTCTGGCATCAGCTGTGTCCTGAATATTGCTTTGTTTTGGTGTTTGCACTAGCTGAACCCATGTTCTTTTCTTTTTCTTTTTTGCACAGTATTAAGAAAGATGGAGGATTTGGGTATTTATTGAGATATTGACTGTGGGAAAACATCCTGGAACATTCGCTAGAGGTTTGTAGGTCTGTCAATTGATTTTTCTTTTTCTTTTTTTGCGCTTTTTGTCTGTGTTCTGTTATTCAAACCACTATATTAAAAAAAGGTTTGTCATAAATGCCAAAATTATAGTTCACTAAAGCATTTTGCACAGAAAAGTAAAATTATGGTAATATCACTTTTATAAATGTACATGCAATTAAAAAAGAAGTATTCAGAATATTTACTAATACCTGTATTATCTTTAGTATATTACAAAAAAAGAACAGTTGATCAAATATAATCTAGGCTGTGTAAAAAAAATAAACTAACAGTTATCAGTGTTTACAAAATTGTAGAAAATTGTCAAAAAAGGAGTGTTTACAAATTTCACATTTAAATTTCAGTGATTGTCTTTGTACACTTTATTTTTGAAGAATATCATTCCAGACTTTAATTTTTCATTATATATACATAAAATCCATTTTGTATTTAACAAATGGCAATCATCTCAGAGGACTGATCACATTGTGCTAGGGAAATGGCTGTATTTCACATTTATGCTGGGGTTGTGACTGTCTGCATTGATTGTCATACTAAATGAAATCCTCATATCTCATCCCAGATAATTCCCCTTTGTACAGAATGTTTAATGCGAAGATTGTTTAAATGTTCTGATTCTTTGTGCTGTATGGCTGACTATTTTTTAACCGATGACTGTCATTTGTGATTGCCATGTTAATATTGTCACCAGCATCATCTCAGGATGAAAAGAGTAAACCGCCTGTACTCTTAAATCTTGTACATCTCTCATAAAGCTTATGAGCATGATTTATTTTTTAAATCGTCAGTTCATTTTAGAATGGAATTTAGAGCCTTCTGAGTTTCAATAAACTTAGGTGCCAAACAAATCTAATCAGTGTATGCAAGTCGTTTTCTGAAGTTATCATGTAGCTTATGTGGCTTGCCTGTAGTAAACACATTGACTCCTATGATTAGCAAGCGTAAAATCCCACCGCAAAAGTTCCTGGCATAAATCATTAGCATGAACTATAGTTTTTGGCCTATGATTTGAATGTCAAATTTCCTCATAAGCTTTGGGCTCAAAACAGGCTCTGGCACTTCAAACTCATTCGCTGCTTGGGGCTCTGTCATCATTAGCGTGTTTACCGGTGCTGTTCGCAGCAGAGCATGGGGAAGATTACAGCTCTCATTATGAAAGTGTGAGGATTACACACTGCCTGTCTAGGCATCTTAATCACATCCTGCTGGCTACTAGTAACTTCACTTCAGTTCTGTGACTGAAGATGAAAGTGAATTAAGACAAAGAAGTTAAGCAAGTTTCAACACAAATGTTTTATTCGAGAGATATTTAAGGCATTAATGAAACCACTGCATAATAACGAGAAAACACTCAAGCACCACACACCTACAATATTTCAATGTTCAGTCATTTCTTGGCAACCTTAAGGTTTAACTGCATAATAGGGTTTACGTTAACTGTTGTCCTTCGGTATAGCTAACAATGCCATGGGTGGCAAATACATGCCAAACATTCCTTAGAGATAAAAAATAAAATCACATACAAAAATAAAAGCTCTATGTTCAGCATGACACTAAAATCCACTACGCAACATTTTGCTTCAAGTAAACTCAGACAAATGGCATTTCTCACAGACAATTAAATACACGCAACACAATCCCCCAGAATTATTGAGAGCAAAAACATGATGATTAATGATTACTACGCTATAAAGAACATTATGCTCATCTGTGAAGGCATTTCCACCAGTATGGTTGTAAAGATGGAAAAATGATCAATTCCATAAAACCTCGAAACAGTCAACCAAGGTTAACTTAAGTGCATGCAACGTTGTGCCAGGCTTAAAGAAGAACTTCCTATGGCAGTGGTGCAGTAGTGTGTTTGGCACTAATAAATGAACCACAATCAGGCTCCGAACGCTCTTAGAGAGCTTTGAGTAACAAACGTTTTGCCTCGGTTCAAAGGCATTAATCAGGAATGTCCAATCCTGCTTCTGGAGGAGCTCCTTCCTGCAGAGTTTAGTGTCAACCGGCTCCAAACCAGTCAGGAAGTTTCGGAATAATCATAAAGACCTTGATTAGCTGGTTCAGGCGAGTCTGCAGGAAGGTTGGTCTTCCAGGAGCAGGATTGGACAGTCCCTACATTAGGACATTCAGGTAACTGTCTTTGAATTTGACTTCATGTAGCAGCTTATGATCAATTCCCCAAATAATTCTGGGCACAAAAGAAAAGTCAGGACAACTATCAACGCTTATGCCATTACAGTAAAATCTCATGTGGACGACTGTTCTTGCCATTTTAATCTACACCTCTTTCCTCGTCCTCCACTTCTTCCTCATTTCCAGGCATCTGCGCTTTAACCCAGCCATCTGTAGTCAGGCTGTGCTTCTTCTGATGTCGTTTGTAATTGTCCCAGTGACCAGTGGTGTACCCACACTCTTGGCACTTATGGGGCTTCTCGCCTGTGTGGCGCAACATGTGCCGCTTCAGGTTCATACTCTGATTGCAGCTGTAGTTGCAGATTGCACACTGAAAGGGTTTGGCGCCAGAGTGCACCCGTTGGTGCCTCTTTGAGATTCGCCAGGTTGCCGCAGGCATAGTCACACAGGTGGCACTTGTAGGGCTTTTCGCCGGTGTGCACTCGATGGTGCCGCTCGAGGTTGTCGAAGTGGGCGGAGGCTGTGAGTCGCACTGTGGGCACTTGTATGGCTTCTCTCCGCTGTGGGTCTTCATGTGGCGGGCCAGGTGGTTTGGGTAGTGGGTGAGGAAAGGGCAGGCAGCACAGGTGTAGACCTTGTCCCCTCGCTCAGCGGGGCACCCAGTTGTGTCCTTAGTCAGCATCTCCAGAGTGCACTTGGCGCAGATCTGGGCCGAGGACCCGTCCTCATCATCCAAGGCCATGCCACACAGACGACAAGTGAAGGGGAAGAACGTGGGGGTAGGGAAGCAGGTTCAGAAGGAGCCTGTCCTGACTGCAACACTCCTGTCGACGACGGCTGTGCAAGCCTGACGCCATCAAAGGTCTGCAAGTAGTTCCCATCCCTTCCCACGTGGGGACGTGAGAACAGACTGCACAGCATCTGCAACTGAAGGATGTTGAATTACAACTCATTGTAAAACTCTGTTCAATGTTCTTTCAAGGGGACACACACAGCAGGACCTTACTTACCTTCAGTGGGGGCAGGAGCCGCTTCCTTTTCCTTCTGAGCCACAGTAGTGTGATTTAAACAGTTGCCACTGACCGGCTGAGTGGCACTCTGACCCGGGCTTACGGCTAAATGCATGCGCTGGTGCCTCTTCAGATTCCCTAAGGAACTGCATGCAAACGTGCAGTGGTTGCATTTGTAGGGCTTTTCTCCGGTGTGTATGCGCAAATGCCTTTGCAAGTTCACTAGTTGTGCCGATGCATAGGAGCACAGCGGACACCCGTATGGTTTTTCGCCATTGTGTGTCTTCATGTGCCTCTTAACGTGGTTCAGTGTAGCGTGAAGTGAAACCACAGAGCGTGCATGAGTGGAGCTTCAGGGAGCCATCCTCGCCACCAGCGCCCTCATTCCCTCCCCCTCTAGACTCCGCTTGTAAGCCTAAGCCCAAACAGAGCTTCCTGTCCACAACACCATCCGCATTCCCTTGCAGCAGCGCATGCAGTAGGGCCCCACCAAGTCCATACCGGGTCCCAGGGGGTCTTCCAGGAGCTGACCACAGCCCCTGCAAGAGAGGTAAGAGGGAAAGGCAGACTCAGAAACCCTCTCTTCACGCTCGCTTTCGGTTGCGCGGAGGTCGTCAGCGTCACTCTCCATACTGAGGCGGCTGAAGGGGGAGCTCTCCTCGTCTCCCAGGGGGAAGCCGGGCAGACTGATGTCAGCTGTACAGGACCACAGCAGGACACTGCATTACATTATGCAGCTGTATAGATATGTGTTCTGCAATCTGAGACAGCGTGCAAGCATTCAAATACAACAGAAATGTTACTTTCAGTATCGATTAGCAAGTAAAGTTATACTAGTATTTTAATATTACGAGTTACCGACTAAGGATAAAAACATAAAAAATGGTTTAGGAAAACCTCTCATGACAAATGAGAATCTATTTGTATCAAAAGTACAAAATTACAAGGAGAGCACAAAATATCAACAGCTGAAGTTGATATTTTGAAAAATATTTATTTACACTTACCCACTAAGCCAGTGGACAAATGTTACGTAAATTCTGATAGAAACAAATAAAAAGTGGTACTCCAACAAAACCCAAGGCTACAGTTCTGCTCAGTCTTTCTGTGAAACGAAGTGTTGTCCTCATGCACATGTGTAGAAATGTGTGAGTCTGAAGTCTGAACGGGCCTTTATATCGCCCGTTTCAGAAACCCCAGGTGGATGATTACCCAGCCTAATGATAATGATGATGACTATAATGGTCCTGCTGATGATGATGATGATGATGATGAGGGAAGATGATGATGATGATGATGATGATGATGATGATGACAACTATGATAAAAACCCTGAGAGGAGATGATGATGATGATGGACTAAATGCCTTATTATAATGTGTCCTTGATGGTGATGACTGTCTTGATGACCCTTATATAATGGTGTATTTTTTCCTGATTTGCCATTTTGAAATGGTATGTTCTGTCTGAATGCCAAAACCAGTAAAATTTTCCAGGGAGGTAGGCTCCCTTCTCTCATCTGTACATGAAAGATCACACTGCTTGCTGACAGACAAAATGCCGCACGTTTGCATAATAGCGTTAACATTACAAGTCAGTCTTTGCAGTTAATATCCATCATGAGAACATATGGCTCTTCATGAATGCCAGCAATACATCATCTAAAGCATATGTTTTAAATCCTCAAGATTTGTCAGTAGCCATCATATAACAGTCATAGCCAAGTAATACATTTTATAGAGAAATTGCTTTCACAGTTTTAAAGATTTTTTGGTTTTCAAAGCTTAAAAAAACTTATGGTCACTAGAAATTTTTATGTTAAAGGGGTCATGAACTGGCTTTTTTAAAAATTTTATTACATTGTTTTCTGAAGTCAACTTATGACGTTCGCTTGGTTTTTGCATTCAAAAACATCAAAATAAATAACTAATAAGCTATTTTCTACCCTAGCTTTGAGCCCAGCTCAGAAACGCTTGGTTTTTATGGGCGTTTCGCACTGAAGACTTGGAAGTAAACGCCCACTGCTGTGAGTAGATAACAGTTTTGCATATTATAATGAGTTTTTCAACTCACCTCGTCGGTGTACTTGGGGAATATTGTTTTGAAAACGTCCAATATTGTAAAATGGCAACCGGAATGATTCGCCCATACATGTTCGACCCAGAGTCCGTGTGTTGTACAATTCCTGTCAGATCCATATAGACGGCACACCACCGTTCTTTACTCTTAATCGGGTAACACTTTACTATAAGGTTCATTAATTAAACATTAGTTAATGTATTAACTACCATGAACTAACCATGAGCAAAACATTTGTTACTGTTTTTGTTAATCTTTGTTAACGTTAGTTAATACAAATCCAGCTGTTCATTTTTTGTTCATGTTAGTTCACAGTGCATTAACTAATGTTAACAAGATTTTAATAAAATATTAGTGAATGTTGAAATAAACATTAACAAAGATTAACAAATGCTGATGAAGTATTGTTCATTCTTAGTTAATGTTAACTAATGTAGTTAACTAATCAACCTTATTGTAAAGTGTTACCCTTAATTGGTCTGAAAATCCAGTCTTGTTTACAAAACAATCCTCAGTGAAATGAAGCGAACAGACGGTTTTACCCTCATCAGCTGGAACGTCATTAAAAATAAAGTTTATCCGTGCATTCCTTTTGGAATCCACAGGAAGCTTATGCAGCGACTGTCTTCCACAACCAGGCACAGCACAATATTCTGTATTGCTCGATAGCTTGATCCGGTTTGTCATCACGAGTCAGGCCTATGTTAATTAGCTATGCGTGAAATGCGCGAATCAGTGGGCGTGGCTAAACCGGCCGTGTCATATGTAGGAGTTGATCTTCTGCGGGGTGGTGTTTTATCCTCTTTGACGTCATAGGCCATGTCCACACTAATACGTTTTTGTTTGAAATTGTATATTTTTCTCTTCGTTTTGGCCTTCCGTCCACACTGAGACGCCGTTTTAAGTCAACGAAAACATATCTTTTGGAAAACGCTCTCCAAAGTGGATAAATTTGAAAACGCCGTTTTTGCGTCGTAGTGTGGACAGTGAAACCGGAGGTATTTCAAAACGATGACGTAAGTTTAGTCATGTGATCCATGTAGTGCCAATATACTCAATGGCCACTTTATTAGGTACACCTGTCCAACTGCTCGTTAACACTTAATTTCTAAGCAGCCAATCACATGGCGGCAACTCAGTGCATTTAGGCATGTAGACATGGTCAAGACAATCTCCTGCAGTTCAAACCGAGCATCAGTATGGGGAAGAAAGGTGATTTGAGTGACTTTGAATGTGGCATGATTGTTGGTGCCAGAAGGGCTGGTCTGAGTATTTCAGAAACTGCTAATCTACTGGGATTTTCACGCACAACCATCTCTCAGGGTTTACAGAGAATGGTCCGAAAAGAAAAAAACATCCAGTGAGCGGCAGTTCTGTGGGCGGAAATGCCTTGTTGATGCCAGAGGTCAGAGGAGAATGGCCAGACTGGGTTCGAGCTGATAGAAGGGCAACAGTGACTCAAATAACCACCCGTTACAACCAAGGTGGGCAGAAGAGCATCTCTGAACGCACAGTACGTCGAACTTTGAGGCAGATGGGCTACAGCAGCAGAAGACCACACCGGGTGCCACTCCTTTCAGCTAAGAACAGGAAACTGAGGCTACAATTTGCACAAGCTCATCGCAATTGGACAATAGAAGATTGGAAAAACGTTGCCTGGTCTGATGAGTCTCGATTTCTGCTGCGACATTCGGATGGTAGGGTCAGAATTTGGCGTCTACAACATGAAAGCATGGATCCATCCTGCCTTGTATCAACGGTTCAGGCTGGTGGTGGTGGTGTCATGGTGTGGGGAATATTTTCTTGGCACTCTTTGGGCCCCTTGGTACCAATTGAGCATCGTTGCAACGCCACAGCCTACCTGAGTATTGTTGCTGACCATGTCCATCCCTTTATGACTTATGACAATGTACCCAACTTCTGATGGCTACTTTCAGCAGGATAATGCGCCATGTCATAAAGCTGGAATCATCTCAGACTGGTTTCTTGAACATGACAATGAGTTCGCTGTACTCAAATGGCCTCCACAGTCACCAGATCTCAATCCAATAGAGCATCTTTGGGATGTGGTGGAACGGGAGATTCGCATCATGGATGTGCAGCCGACAAATCTGCGGCAACTGTGTGATGCCATCATGTCAATATGGACCAAACTCCCTGAGGAATGCTTCCAGCACCTTGTTGAATCTATGCCACGAAGAATTGAGGCAGTTCTGAAGGCAAAAGGGGGTCCAACCCATTACTAGCATGGGGTACCTAATAAAGTGGCCGGTGAGTGTATATTCATGTGTATCGGTTTTGTGCCTGTTATGTGTTAATCATTTTTACACTGTTGCCAAAATATGTTACTTTCTATGTCACTTAATATGTGCCATTCTTCATTGCAGAGTACTGCAAAGATGACAGATAATGTACTCACATTTGCTGTCCTGCGGCAAAACAGGACAGAAGCAGTTGTGTTTAGACCAAACATATGGTGACTGAAAGCGACCTGGACGCATTAGTGATGGTGAGATATTTTGCTAAATAAAATTATCCTGTTATTGTGCGAAAACATTATTGTTTATTTTCCCATCTGTATCATCTCAGTGAGCTTTTGTGAAGTTTCACGCATGCGCAGTTAAGGGAATTTAGAAGTTCCTCATCCACACTGCAACGTAGGAAAACGCTAGTATGGACGGGAGAGCGTTTTTAAACGAAAAACCCCGTTTTCAAATGTATCCGGATTAATGTGGACGTAGCCATAGTTCCCCACTTTGAAAAACGAGTCGTTTGCTGGGGCTGGTGTCAATAAAAGCTTTTATTGGACTA
>JAQIUQ010005927.1:0-30000 GCA_030378365.1 Hybognathus amarus | reverse complement strand
TGATAACGCACTGAGCGGAGGTAAGAGGCTGATTTCATTCATTTATTGCGCGCTATCTTTTGGTCAGAAGGTGATTTAGTCTTCTGCTTTACTGCATAATACGCTGTATTTCCGCATAAAAGTGTATTATTTGGCAGGGGTGAACAGTCAAACGTAATAACCTTGCCACTCCCTGCAGTGCTGTGATGCCCTGGCCAGACCTTCTTATTAATTAATAATACAAATTCTGTTCGTAGACAATGAATTTCAGGGAATTAATTTTAAAGCAACGATAAACAGACCCATTTCTGCACAATCGAGAGGTCTTCTGAAGTGCATGTTATTCTGTACGTAAATTGTATGCTAATATAAATATTCGCAGGCTACTGTATCATTAAAGTAACAGTTGGTGTAAATGTCGGATCACTGATGTGCTCCTGCCCCTATAATGTGGAGGTGTGTCCTCATATAACGCCCTAAACGGCATTGCCACGATGCTTTCCTGAAGGGAGTTATTAGTCAAGGTATTAATGGGATCCCCTCCTTCTTCAAAAGATCCTGGTATAGGCCTAATTGTAAACAGAGCTATAGCATTTCATCGGCTTTTGGTATTTTGGGTTTGCCAAGTTGCTGCCCAACTTTACTTAATGTGGTTAAACAAGAAAGCCGTTGAGTGCATGTCCAGGAATAGTCCAGGGAACCGAGAGAAAGAAAACACAACAAAGCCAATCCAAAGATCTCAGCCACAGGATTTTGCTCTGTGGCCAAAGAAGTTATAAAACACATTTGAGCTTTGTCTCATCATTGAGGTCAACTGGCACTACATTCTGCATGATATAAGTATTTATTTTCCATGCATGCAAGACGTATAGCATTGGTGGAAATTATTTCAGATATTATCAATATCCATATATGTTTCTTAGACGTCAAGCAGAATGTCTAAATGCACCTTTGTAATAATTTAATCTATCATAGGCTAATGTATTGCATCCATTATAATTGTAACCCTTTTTATTCACGCTTCAAGCTCTGATCTTGGGCATTTTAAAACCCTGCCTGTCAGAGTGTTGAATGACCTTGATATTAGGTCTATTTTCCTTATTGGTTTCTGTTCTGTTGACTGATGGAGTATGCAGTCAAAGGCAAGACACAGACCCTCACGTTAATTACGTAATGCTGCCAGAGGGGCTGATGTTGCTTATCTCAGATCAAAATATTGATCTTTAGCAGATCTTGATCTCTTTTTGGCCCATGAGATTTCATGGTTTTTCTCTGTTTAACAAAACCATGATTTTCTTGAGATTGTTTTAAAAAGGGTAAGTGAAAGAAATATTCAGACCTGAATTTTCTCGATTGACCATTTTATTTATAATGATCATAAAATTCTTTTTTTTTTCTAAGTAGCTTTATTGGCCATATCTCATAATTTTTAATCTGCTATTTAGATTTAATATATCAGATTTACCACATCAGAATGTTTATCTGAAAAGATCTGAATTAGATTGATCCTCTTGAATATATATTTTTTATCTTTGTGTTTTATATTGAATCATTTAGCAGTTTGTTTTCTCGTATATAGCAAAAGAACTATGAACAATATGTCAAATTGACTGTTATTTTTGTGTTATTTGTATACTGTTATAGTATTCATATTTTGAATTAGTTTTTATTTTTATATCTAGAAAAATATTATATTATTTTATACATTTTTAACTTTTATTTAGATTTTAGTTCATGTTTTAGTAATTTTTTTAGAGTACGTGCTTTTGTCATTAGTTTAGCTTTTTTCAAAAATATTTCTGTTGGTCAGTTGGTAGATTAATTTCACATGATCATGTATCAAGATAAAATACAGCTCAGACTTTTCGCTTTGTCACACAAAATAACTACCTTCTCAGTGAAATTGTGCACTATGCATTTGTGCATCAGGGTAATAATCAGGGCCTTTGGAAACATCTTTGGAAACATTTTTTTACCTTGAATATATAATTTTTTTCAAGGTGAAATATGTTTACAAAGATGTGTATGTATGTGTATGACTGTGTGTGCAATAAATGTGTTTGGGATTAGTAAGATTTGTAAGAATGAATACTTTTATTCAGCAAGAAAACATTAAATTGGTCAAAAAAGTGATACTAAAGACATAAAACATTACAGAAGATATATTTTTCAAGTGCTGAAACGTCTGCTAAATTAATAAATGTAAATGTAACGTAAATGCTGAAACAACTTTCTATTCATTAAATAATCCTGAAATGTATCAAAGTTTCCACAAAAATATTAAAACATTAAAAAATTAAAACAGAAAACAGTTAAGACTTCTTTCAAAAACATTAAAACACCTTACCAATCCCAAACTTCGTAATGGATCTGCGCTGAAAGATGTTTTCCACAACAATCTTACTTACACAATCTAACTCTGATACTGTTTATATGTTGTTGTTGTTTTTCAGTTATGAAACCACCATTTGTGAATCGTTTGGATAATTAAAGGACCATAAAACATTTCATCTAAGAAGAAAACAAGGATGACCTTGATCAGGAAACGCTGTTGTGGACGATTTTTCTACTTCCTCACAATGGTCTATTTGCCAATGTTCAGTGTCCGACCATAAGCAACAAACAGAGACAGACAAACAAAAGGGTCCTGATCCACTCATGCTGTTTTGGCTGGACTGTCCAGCTCTGTACAATGAAGAGACCCAAGCAGCAGTCACAGTCCCTTAGTTTTCTCAGCTTCTTCAGCCGAAAGCCCAAATCTGATCCCAGGATTGAGAAGCCCGCGGGACTTTGAACAAGGAGGAAGTGGCCATCACTCTCACACCCAATGACCATGAACATGTGGTACAAAGTAAGATGACATTTATACATTTGTTCTCTGTACATTTTTAAACACATTTCAATTGAATCTCTGTATTCTGTAAGCAGTTGCTGTAATGCTTCATTTTATATGGTAGACATTTTAACATCTCAATTCCTTTCAGAAGCATCATGCCTCAAACATGCTCCTTCAGATTTTGAATGCAACTTCCAAAAAAAGTTATTGAATAGCATAATTATTGTAAAAAAAAAAAACATGACTTTTTCTTCTTGGAACACAAAAAGAAATGTTATCAAACAGTGAAAGCTGTTCTTTCAATACAATGAAAGTAAAACTGTTCCCACATTGGACATTTGGGACACCATTTGGCACACACCCACTGAGAAATTAGATGCATGACATCTCACAAACCATCAAACAAATTTTTCAGGAGTTTCTCATTGGCCCTTTTGCCAAAAAAACTGAATTGTTAGACCGTGTCATTTTCTAATTTAATATAATCTTCGTTAGACAGAAAAAGTCCTAACTTTAATTTCTGCCCTGACTCATTTTGTGTTTCCTTCCAGGACTGGGCTCACAGTGAGGTTGGATTAGAGGGCGGCAGGGATGGAGGAGATCCTGGGAAAGGGAAGATGATGAGGGAGGTGTGGAGTGTGGGAGCAGTGGCTCCATGGGTGTCCTGTCCTTGTCCTCCTCCAGTCAGGATCAGCTGCTCGAGCACCTGGTGGAGTGCCCGCTCTGCCTCCTGAGTCAACCACGCGGCCACTTCCCTCGCCTGTCCTCCTGCCAGCACCGTGCCTGCACCGACTGTTGCGCCAATACCTACGCATCGAGATCTCCGAGAGCCGAGTGGGTATCGGCCTGCCCGCAGTGCCCTGAAGTGCTGGCTCTGCCCGACGTCCGTGCCATCCTGGATGACGGTGCTCTGCTGGAGCGCTTCGAAGAGTTTCAGCTGCGCCGCTTTCTGGCTGCTGACCCGGACACGCGCTGGTGCCCAGCCCCAGACTGCAGGTTAGCACATAAATGTGTCCCATCCTTTTCTAGAGTGCCATTATAGAGGGATATTGTTCCAACACAGGATTTAATATTACAAGTTGACATATTATATTACCGTAATTTCCTTTTATTGAACTTTTTCTATGATAATATCTACAAAAGGTTTTTAGCTGCACTTAAAAAAAAAATGGTAACACTTTACAATAAGGTTCATTTATTAAACATTAGTTCATGCATTAACTAACATGAACTAACCATTTGTTACTGTATTTGTTATTCTTTGTTAATGTTAGTTAATACAAATCTAGCTGTTCATTGTTTGTTCATGTTAGTTCACAGTGCATTAACTAATGTTAACAAGATTTTAATAAAGTATTAGTAAATGTTGAAATTAATTTTACCAAAGATTAGCAAATGCTGAAGTATTGTTCATTCTTTGTTAATGTTAACTAATGTAGTAACTAATGAACCTTATTGTAAAGTGTTACCAAAAAAATCTATCATTTATATTAAAAGTGGTAAAAGAAAAAAGTGCAATGATTTTATCTTGAAGGTTTGTAATTTTGGTTTTAAATATAAAGCAGAAATTTTATTTAAGATTATAATATTCATATTCTTCGGTTTTCACATTATGGCTAATAAACAATAAGTGTCCATTTTTTTAAATTCTATCTATTTTTTTATATTTAATAAAAAATAGAAATTTGAAAAATAACATTTGAATAATAGCTATAATATAATAGGTGCTCTTTGGTCCGAAAAAATTTCTGTTTTGAATTTCTAAAAATCACAGCTTCATTGGAATGTTATGAAACTTGGTGACTTTTTAATGGCATTATGTATGTGAATACAAAAAAATTGAGGTCATGATCCGAGCATGCTACTGTAAGTGGTCGTAAAAAAATAGTCACACTTGTGGTCTTTGGTCAAAAATGACCGACCCATAGGAAATGAATGGGAAATTGACAAACAAAAAAAATTCTCTGAAATTTTTACGTGCAATCTACAAATCGGCCACAATTCTAAAAAAAAAGTACACCGCAGGAAAGGGGTGACACTCTACAACATCTAGAGTGCAAAACAGACAAACCCACACACACACACACACACACACACACATACAAACACACTTATATACACATACACGCCAATAAATTTTGATTACAAAAAGTATGTTTTGAATTTTTAAAAATCACAGCTTCATCTGGAATGTTACGAAACTTGGTGACTTTTATGACATTATGTACGTGGACGCACAAAAAATTTAGGTCATGATCATGATAAATATATATATATATATATATATATATATATATTATATATATATATTTTTTTTTCCATGGCAAAAATAGACCAAAAATATAGCATAAATTTTAATAAATTCAATCAAATTGTCTCAAAATAATAAATTACAAAGAATAAATATTATAGAACAAAAATAAATTGCATTGGTTTTACTGTGATGGAGGAAATTACATTTTTAGGTGTCCGGACACTTTTGACCGGGAAGATAACAAGTGTGACTCCGAAACAAAGAGCACCTGAGGGATATATTATAGCTAGTGAAGTGAATTTACACATCACCATATTATAGTATGAAAAATGGATATTTATTTTGAGATTCACTGAAGATTAGGCAGTGTCATAAATTATATTGTCTTGAAAAAAAACCTGATCATCCAATTTCTGTTACCTTATTTTCTGTAAATAATATTTTATTTTCTGAATCCACTCTAAATCTTTTACAGTATGCTGCTAGTCACAACAAGTTAGATTGTGTATCATAAAACAAACCTACTGACATAAAGGCACCACATAATATTAATCAATGGAATTGCTAGTGAGAAGTTTTATATTGAATAAAATTCAATAATTTTAAAATGTGGTCAAACTGTTTTTTTGTTTTTGTTTTTTTTTTGGCTTGTTGCTGGAGTTAATTATAACATGGCTTCTCCACCAGCTTCGCCAAGGTGGTCTATCAACTCTAACCAGCTTGACTGAAATGGTCTACTAGGTCATCCTCAGTCACAACAGTTTGTAGTCCTGCTGATCACCCGACTTCACCCATGTGATGTGGGTTTTACCTGGATTTTCAATGAGAAAGTGTACAGTGGCAGATCATTATGTCACGCACGTTCTCCTCTGTGGTGCATTATGTATAGTTCTGGAGGCTAGCTTTAGGTTTCGTAATGGTAACCAGATCGGGGTAGTGATGGGAACCCACGGCTGTTTGACATTTCTTGTCAACAAGACAGTATTAAGTATCACCAGCAGTCACTTCACATGGGAGCGAGAGCATCCTCTCTCTTTACTACTGTGACTGAAGCACAAAAAACAATGTTAGCTGTAACCACCACCGTCTGCTAGATAGTGGCTTATGTTCACATATCACATGATGTGTGTTTAACCCTCAGGTGCTCTTCGTTTCAGAGTCACACTTGTTATCTTCCTGGTCAAAAGTGACCGGACACCTAAAAATGAAATTTTCTCCATCCTAGTAAAACCAATGCAATTTATTTTTGTTCAATAATATTTATTCTTTTAAATTTAGTATTTTGAGACAATTTGATTGAATTTATTAATATGTATGCAATATTTATAGTCTATTTTGCCATGGAAAAATATATATTGTTTTAAATATATATATATATTTTTTTCAAAATATTATTAATGCAGTATTTTAGTATAATATAGAGTCTAGGCCTTCAGAAAAAAATATTTTGAAGAAGAAAATTAGCACCATCTGGTTGCAGTATAGAGAAAAAGCGTAGAATCATGGTGTAACCACTAGCCCTCCAAGTGCTCTTCGTTTCGGAGTCACACTTGTTATCTTCCCGGTCAAAAGTGACCGGACACCTAAAAATGAAACTTTCTCCATCCCAGTAAAACCAATGCAATTTATTCTTGTTCAATAATATTTTTTCTTTTTAATTTTGTATTTTGAGCCAATTTTATGTTACTTATTAATATTTATGCAATATTTATGGTCCATTTTTGCCATAGAAAATAATTTTTAAAAAATGTTTTACCACTTAAATTGCTCGAATCATGACCTAAATTTTTTTTGTGTTCACATACATGATTTTTAAATATTCAAAACAGATTTCTTTAATCACAATTTATTGGTGTTTTTGTATATAAAAGTGTGTGTGTGTGTGTGTGTGTGTGTGTGTGTGTGTGTGTGTGTGTGTGTGTGTGTGTGTGTGTGGGTGGGTGGGTATGTCTGTTTTGCACTCTTGACGTTTTAGAGTGTCACCCCTTCAATGCAGAGCACTTTTTTTCTGCATCGCGGCCGATTCTGTAGATTATTCACACAAAGATTCTCAAAGTTTTTGTGTTTTTGTCAATTTTCCATTCATTTCCTATGGTCGGTCATTTTTGACCAAAGAGCACAAGTGTGCCTATTTTTTTTACGACCACTCAATTTTTTTGTGTGTTCACATACCCAATGCCATAAAAAATTTTTAAATTTCAAAACAGAAAAATTTTCGGTCAGAAATGACCGAAGAGCACCTGAGGGTTAAAATATTGATTAACATGCGTTAACTAGCTGCATGTTGTTGTTTTAGGTTGATATATAATTGACTTAATCCATATGTTTTATTGTGTTTTCTGTCATTCATTAGCTATGCAGTGATAGCTTACGGCTGTGCGGAGTGTCCCAAGCTAAGCTGTGGTCGGGAAGGCTGTGAAACCGAGTTTTGCTATCACTGCCGTCAGCTGTGGCACCCAGACCAGACTTGCGACCAAGCCAGACGTCAGCGCGCTCGCCACACGTCAGGAGGCAATGATGTTTCCACACTCTTCGTGTTCAACGAGGAGCCTGGCGGTATGGTGCAAATATTGAGGGACTAACCTAATATCTATTTGGGGTCCCATCTAAGATGTTTGTTTCTGCCCTCACACTTTAAGATGCAGAGGAGATCAAGCCCTGTCCACGGTGTGGGGCCTACATCATGAAGACTAATGATGGCAGCTGCAATCGAATGAACTGTACAGTGTGTGCTTGTCAGTTCTGCTGGCTGTGCATGCAGGAGATCACTGATGTGCACTACCTCAGGTACACACATACATTACAGAACACACGCTCATCAAGTTACTGTAAGAGTTGTCGCACTGTAGCTGGATCTTTGACTAATGGCTAACAGCTACGGTTGTTTTGTACAAGAACTACGCATTTAGACAGGAAGATCTGAGTGACATTTAAAGCAACCAACCTCGGTTCAGTTTAGATTTTATGCACTTTATCCCTAAAACCGTATTCTGGACAAATGTGGGCAAAGTAGTTTTGATTTATTTTTTTTAAAAATACTTCCCTTGATCTAAGCAGTACAAGACTTGGTTACTTTTCCTAAGTTTGCCTCCTGAACACACACATTTTTTTTGACTCAATTCAACAATGTTAAGTGGGTGAAAAAAACCTCCTTTTTTAAATATGGTACTTTTTAAAGTAAATAAATTCAAAATACCCCCAAAATAAAAAATAAACACCATAAATAGATGGACAAAACTTTATCGAAGACAGTGATATAACATTTATGATAAATACAAATTAGGATCACACCTGAGTCCTCTGTGCCCACATTTGTCCACAATTACAGGATTAAGGGCTATAAAGTGAATAAGGTTTGAGGGCTACAGCCCTTAATCCTGTAATTTTTTTATTTTTTAACTACATTAAAATATCATTCAAATAAGTTCTTAGAACTAAAACCTAAAGATGAAGTGACTTTGCTGTCACCTGGTGTCTTATTTTGGCTTATTTTACAATGCTCTAAATGACCGTTTTTCCCATTCATTGCTATGGGTGCTCATTTTTGACCCAAATACAAGATTAAGGAGTTTTTTTCACCCACTTAACATTGTAGAATTGAGTAAAAAAATGTGTGTGTTCAGGAGGCAAACTTATGAAAAGTAGCCAAGTCTTGTACCGCTCCGATCAAGGGAAGTTTTTTTTTTTTTTTTTTAAATAAATCAAAACTATTTTGCCCACATTTTGTCCAGAATACGATTTTAAGGTGGATTTGTTTGAAATACAATACAGTTCAAATCAAAAGTTTGAGGTCAGAAAGATTATTTCATATTATTTGATTAAGGACATGCACATTAAATTGAGCAAAAGAGACAATAATAACATTTATAATGTTATAAAAGATTTCAAATGAGTGCTGTGTTTTGAGCATCAAAGAATCTTGAATAAAAATGTATCATGGTTTCCACTAAGTAAGCAGAACAACAGTTTTTAACATTGATAATAATATGAAATATTTCTTAAGCAGCAAACCAGTATTAATGATTAGAAAGATTTCTAAGGGATCATGTGACACTGAGTACTGGAGTAATGGTTGCTGCCATTACATTAATTAATTCAGATATATTCAAATAGAAAACAGTTATTTTAAGTTGTAATAATATTTAACAATGTCTCTTTCACCAATGCCTTGGTGAGAAAAAGACACTTATTTCAAAAACATAAAAAAAATCTTACCTATCCTAAACTTTTGAACTTTAATATAAATCATACCGCAAAAAATATTAAAAATGTAAATATCGATTTTTAATTTATTTAATAGTTCATTAATCTCTGAGGGCAGTCATATATAAAAAAATATTTTACATGATGGTGCAAAAGACACTGAAAATGTAGACAAAAAAGATGCAGAAAAAAGTAGATTATTTCATAGACAAAAAAGGAGAAGAATATAATTTTGATCATAAATATCTAATTTTCTTGCAGACTCAAACTTGTTTTGGAGATTTGATGCTTCTGACATTGAAAATGCTCATTGTATCCACCCTGTACATTCTAAATACTTTATTTCCCGAAAGACTGAATTCAAATAAAACGTCCTACCCTTCGAAGTCACAGGTTTCTCTATATTTGGCCGAGTGATTGTTTGGGTGGCTCGCCAATCTATTTGATTTCTCTAATACATAAAATAATTAAGTTTGAGCAGAGTTCTTGTGAGGAGAATTTATTGAAAATAGTAGTGTAGCACAGTTCTTCAGCAGCGATATTAGCATGTCTGCCTTTAAATAATCTTCTGTCTGTGTAACAGACCTTTATACCTGGTAACAAATAGGCAAAATTTGGTCCGTGGTTGTGTGTAAGAGAAACTGGTAGAGTTTTTAAATCTACCTGTGTTTATTAATTGATTAAGTTCCTGCTGGCTACTGTACACTTTGTAATTAACATTTACAGAATATTCATCCAGTGTGCAGAGCTTTCACAACCAAATATAGGACATTTGCCTGCAAGCGCATAGCCCACATTCATCACAAGCAGTCACCAGAGTTTGTGATCTGTTATTAAGCTACTCTCTGAAACATTCAGTCCAAGCTAAACAGGGGTAATTCTGCTGCACAAGAATGTCAAATATGTTTTTCTGGCCCTGGAAAACCGAGTTTGTGCCGAGTTGCTTTTGTAGCCGACTTCATGACTGTTGCAGATGATCAGATTTGCTTAATTACTCTTAATCAACAAGTCTCACAGAAGCTGAGGCATTTTAGAGGTCTGATCTTTCAGATAGCGACTTTGCTTCCAGTTTCAGTAAGCTATCGCTGCACCAAAGCTGATTTCGAATAGATTTTTCCGTTCTTGGATGTTGGCCAGCACCAACGCTTGTCAATTAATCAGTACAAATCTCGGTTCATATTTCCCTGTCCATGCAACCCAACCCCCATGATTTGCCAGAAGCTGGTTTCTTAATTTAATGAACACCCCATTCTGCTAGGCTCCAGCTGGCCGGAGATCGAATGCATCATTTTCATCATAATTCTAAACTAGCCATTTAAGACAAAACTGGTAGAGTGAAAAATGTATAGAATTTACATTGTTCGTTACTGTGTATGTATTTAGATTTAACATACTCTTGAACATCACCAAGATTTAGCGGTTTAAAGGGATAGTTTACCAAAAAAATTTAATTCTGTCATCGTTTCCTTAAGTTTTTACAAACCTGTATGAGTTTCTCTCTTCTGCTGAACACAAAAGAAGATATTTTAAAGAATGTAACTTTAAAAGTAACTGTTTGGTAACCAACAATCTTCAAAATATCTTTTGTGTTCAACAGAAGAAAGAAACTGGGGTGAGTATGAAACTTGATGATATCATTTTCATTTTGGGTGAACTATCATTTTAATAGAAGCAACATACAAATGCATGTTTAAAGACCCCTTCCAATAAAATTTTTTTTTTCTAGGTGTTAACATGTTCCGGTGTAATTATTCTAATGTTAGAGGGCGTTTCTTGAGAAAAATAAGCTCAAAGTTGCATTTCTGAGTATTTCTACATTCAAATACTAACTCTATCTTGAGGCCACGAGTTACTATCTTGAGGCAACGATTTACTTTCTTGAGGCCACGAGTTAGTATCTTGAGGCCACGAGTTAGTATCTTGTGGCCACGAGTTAGTATCTTGTGGCCACGAGTTACTATATTGAGGTCACGAGTTAGTATCTTGAGGCCATGGGTTAGTATCTTGAGGCCACGAGTTAGTATCTTGAGGCCACGAGTTAGTAACTTGAGGCCACGAGTTAGTATCTTGAGGCCACGAGTTACTGATCTTGAGGCCACGAGTTAGTATCTTGAGGCCACGAATTAGTATCTTGAGGCCACAAGTTACTATCTTGAGGCCACGAGTTACTATCTTGAGGCCACGAGTTACTATCTTGAGGCCACGAGTTACTATCTTGAGGCCACGAGTTAGTATCTCTGAGGCCACGAGTTAGTATCTTGAGGCCACGAGTTAGTATCTTGAGGCCACGAGTTAGTATCTTGAGGCCACGAGTTAGTATCTTGAGGCCACGAGTTAGTATCTTGAGGCCACGAGTTAGTATCTTGAGGCCACGAGTTAGTATCTTGAGGCCACGAGTTACTGATCTTGAGGCCACGAGTTACTATCTTGAGGCCACGAGTTACTATCTTGAGGCCACGAGTTACTATCTTGAGGCCACGAGTTACTATCTTGAGGCCACGAGTTAGTATCTTGAGGCCACGAGTTAGTATCTTGAGGCCACGAGTTACTATCTTGAGGCCACGAGTTAGTATCTTGAGGTCACGAGTTACTATCTTGAGGCCACGAGTTACTATCTTGAGGCCACGAGTTACTATCTTGAGGCCACGAGTTAGTATCTTGAGGCCCCGAGTTACTATCTTGAGGCCACGAGTTACTATCTTGAGGCCACGAGTTACTGTCTTGAGGCCACGAGTTACTGTCTTGAGGCCACGAGTTACTATCTTGAGGCCACAAGTTACTATCTTGAGGCCACGAGTTAGTATCTTGAGGCCACGAGTTAGATATCTTGTGGCCACGAGTTACTGATATTGAGGCCACGAGTTAGTATCTTGAGGCCACGAGTTCAGTTTCTTGAGGCCACGAGTTAATATCTTGAGGCCAGCGAGTTCAGTATCTTGAGGCCACGAGTTAGTATCTTGAGGCCACGAGTTAGTATCTTGTGGCCACGAGTTACTATATTGAGGCCACGAGTTAGTATCTTGAGGCCACGAGTTAGTATCTTGAGGCCACGAGTTAGTATCTTGAGGCCACGAGTTACTATCTTGAGGCCACGAGTTACTATCTTGAGGCCACGAGTTACTATCTTGAGGCCACGAGTTACTATCTTGAGGCCACGAGTTACTATCTTGAGGCCACGAGTTAGTATCTTGAGGCCACGAGTTAGTATCTTGAGGCCACGAGTAAGTATCTTGAGGCCACGAGTAAGTATCTTGAGGCCACGAGTTACTATCTGGAGGCCACGAGTTACTATCTTGAGGCCACGAGTTACTATCTTGAGGCCACGAGTTACTATCTTGAGGCCACGAGTTACTATCTTGAGGCCACGAGTTACTACCTTGAGGCCACGAGTTAGTTATAATTATTTTTTTTGCCAAAGTGGGACTAGGGGGGCTCCGTACATTTGTAATTTGAGCCTATAGGCAGGTGTGCATACACTGCTTATTAAACACACAGGGATGCAGACAGCACACAAACATGTCAAATAAACACACCCAAAAGCTAAGCACACCCATTACTCATTTAGAGAATAGGGACAACCCTTTGAGTACATGCATCAAGTGCCCCAACCATTTTTCCCATCGTTAAACTAGCAAAAGTGGATTCGGACACGCCCTATGACAACGTGCACTTGAACCTTGCGCTTTAGAGCATGCGCTTAGATCGTTAAAATGGGGCCCAAAGTGTTTTTGCCATATTTGAAATATTGACAGAAGTTACAAAAAAGATAGTAAGGAAATTTAATCAATAATTTACATTTCTTTTGGCTAAATCGCTAAACATTTTGATGGGCTTAACCGTTTTGCAACAACAGATGTATATTTTTAATGTATATTTGCCTATTGGGTGGTTGATCAACATTCATCAATAATAAAGTGTTGTCTTCAAATATTTAATTCAAATTCACTTTTAAGCTTGAACCTTGTAACACTTTGCCACACAGTAAAAAACAGGAAGTGACACTGACCATAGAGGATTGTAATTCACCCAGGCAGTGCATGAGGCTAATTGAGGATGAGATCATAAAATATTGATCCAATGAGACTGTGTCTGTGTTTGTGCATGTGTGCGTGCGTGTGTGTGTCTTATATTTAACCCCATATCATGTACATGACATTGAAAATAAATGTCTTTTTTTTTTCTTACAGTCCCTCAGGCTGCACTTTTTGGGAAAAAAGCCGTGGTCACAGACCCGAAAAGTTTTGTGGCAGGTCGGCATGCTGCTCGGGCTCCGGTGGTGATCTCACTCATAGCAGGCATTGCGATACCGGTCATCATTGTGGGCATCCCGATTTATATGGGCCGCAAGGTAAAGACTGGAAAATGTGCTGCATTATTTAAATCAAAGTGAGCTACTACTGTATGTTTGTCCTCTCTGTTAAGAAAGGCATCCAGTGACCGATTAATAGCTCTAGGATGATAAAAAGACAAGGTCATGCCCCTGGCTGTATCCTCATCATGAGAAAAGTGCTGCTGAATGCATATATGTAAATGTATGTAGATCCACCAGACCCCTTCTCACAGCAGGTGAATTTGATATAGAAAATGTTTGCAAAGGAAGTAGAGAGTGCTTCACTGTGCCATTTATTTATGGAGTCAATTTTGCTCTTTGGGAGTCCATGAAAAAAAACCAGCAGGATATTTTTAGAGTAATCAGATTAATCAGAAAACACTCATTTGATTACTCCCTTTGTATGTGATGATTAAAAATCTTGCAGTGTATATTATAAATCATTTACCTGTGCACCTCATTATTTAAAAATAAAAGTCCATGTGCCCTTGTAATCTTTAATCAAAAACATTAATTAGCAAAGCACAACATCAATAAACAAAATCAAGCCCCGGGCTACTTTTTTTTTCTTGTTTGAGAAGCAGTTTCACTTGGATATATAGTATGTCACAAAAAAGACATTCCGTTTCATGCCGACTTTATATCTGTATCTGTTTGCTTGCCTTTCAGGTCCATGGTCGCTGTAAGAAAAACAGTATCTCAGGAAGTAAGCATTATCTGACAGTGGCCAGTGGGGTCATGATGTCTGTTTTTGTGTCTCCAGTCATAGCGGCCATTACTGTCGGTAAGAAACTCATCCATCCACTTTGGCGACCAATTTATTTGAGAGATCATTTTATCTTATATGTTGTGTTTTATATTTTAGACATTACCGTTCTAAAGTGTGGGGCTAGTCATTTTATTTATTTATTATTCTTTTTTTGAAGAATTTAATACTTTTATTCACTAAGGATGCAGTGACCGTAAAGACATTTATAATGTACGATTTTTATTTCAAATAAATGATGTTCTGTTGAACTTTCTATTCATCAAAGAATCCTGAATAAATCAGTTTCCACAATAATGTTAAGCAGCACAACCGTTTTCACCATTGAGAATAATCAAAAATGTTTCTTGAGCACCAAATCAGCATAGATTGCTTTCTGAAGGGTCATGTGACACTTAGGACTAGAGAAATGATGCTGAAAATTCAGCTTTGATCACTGCAATAAATTACATTTTAAAATAGAAAACATTTTAAATTGTAATAATGCTTCACAACATTACTGTTTTATACTGTATTAGTGATCAAATAAATGCAGCCTTGGTGAGCATAAGAGACTTCTTTCAAATACATTTTAAAAATCTTACTGGGCCCCAAACTTTTAAACAGTAGTGTATGTCTTTTTTTTGTATGTTTTTAATGTGAATATAAGAAATGGGTATATTAAGAAGTCAAGGAGCACTTCAGTGGTCGTATTGTTGTGTTACGGCAATACAAAGATGCTGACTTAAGTGTTATTTCTTTGTATTGATTATTCTGCCGTTCAGACAAATTAAGCTATTTAAGACACAATCCTCCTCTCCGCTGAGATTTTGAATGAAAAAGGTAGAAATGAAAACAAACATGCTTAAAGGAATAGAGGGAATGCATTGATACATTGAACAACCCCCCTCAGCCTGACTGAGTGGCAAAACATCTGCTGCGTGACTGGATTTAATGGGGGAAAATGCGACTAAAACGAACAATTTTATCAATTTAAACTAAATGTTGGACTCAATATAGTGTTCCTTACAACTTACTAAAGATCCAGTGATCCATGGATATTGACATGCAGCCAGGAATCGTGTTGCCTGACATTTATGTTTGCCTGATTTCTGACACCGGGGAAATAAAAGCAATATAGACGGTAAACATAAAGCAAATTTGCCTGTGAACGCTTTATATAAATACAATATAGGTAGGTCTAAATCCGGGTGATCACTTATATCAGTGTTATATATAGCCTATATATAATCATATCGTCCAGCCCTAAAACTTTATAGTTTTTTTTTTTGGTCAGTGTTTATTAAGAAACATCCAATAATGCAGAATATGCTATGATAAATATTTAATCGATGAGTTGTTTATATATATATATATAACAATACAAAATATATGGGTATGGTTATACAACTAAATTCAGCATATTGACACAAATGATAACTGCAAATCCAGTTATTTCCAGTTGTTTCTGTGAATTGCAGCGATCCATTTGCTCCTCTTTCTTTAGCAGTCTGTAAAAATATACCTCCGATTTTTTGTCAAATCTAACGTTAGTTGTACAGTCAATCGCAAAGCTCTTTCCCACTTTATATGTGTTGTGTTTGTTTTTGCGGCATTCACGTTGAAAACATATACAGCCGCTCAGTCTTTTTGCCACTCACTGTGAGAAACTGCAGACACGTGACCGGACGGTGACGTCACACGCATTCCCTCTATAGTTCAACTAAAAATCATTTACTCTTACCTTAATGTCATTCCAAACCTGTACGGTATTCTTCTGTGGAGCCCAGAAGGACATTTGAAGAATATTCTGGCCACTCTTTAACCCCTTAACTGTCACTTGCCCGTATACAGGCAATCTAAATTTACTTCTCTATATTACTATTAAATCCTAATCTAGTCATGACAAACTATATATCGTTGGAACGGTCTAAGACTCCTAAATAGATATTTTAGTGCGGTTTCTTTCTTACAAATTATGAATGAACAGTAATATATGAATTTATGACAAGAGTGCGCCTCAAAAAATCAACGTCATTACAGGAGTTTCTGAGCTTTGTCACAAAAAGTCGACGCACACACTTTTAATAATTGAAACTTTGGTTTTTAGTGCTAAAAGTTCATAATAAAACATAATTAGTATTTGTCAATAAAAAAATAAAAAATTATATTTTAAAAAGTAAGGTAAGAAGTCCTCTAAAAAGTATAATATATATATATATATATATAAATATCATTTTTTTATTATTATTATTATATCACATATTTTAGTAGTTATCATAAATTAGGTATCATTTGAAAGCTTACGAACTTGGAATTCATCCCGTGAAACCCGTTTTGAAATTGAACGTTATGTTACCATAGAAACGGTATTTTTTTATTAGGCCCCTCCCCTTTTGGGCATCATCTTTCATAATTTATTATCAAAACCTTTTCTAATCTTGACAAAACACATATTGTCAGAAAGGTCTGAGTCTCAAGGGTCCATATTTAGTGACAGAAGTGATATTTTGATAGAAATTTATTAATTTGTTTTGGCAGAATGCATACAATTAAATTCAATGGAATTCAATGGCACCCGGTGGCTATTTTTGGTATAACGCCTAAACAAAATCTCATGGGAACTTCAAAATTTGTGATATCAACTTTAAATTTGGAACATAATTTGGTTAGATATATAGCTTTCATTTTATAGTAATTTTATAGTAAAAAATATTTGTAAAAATTTATTTTATATTTAAAAAATATATTAAGAAATTATATTTGATTTACTGTAAATTTTAACTTCCATAACTTTTTCATACTTACATTTTTTGAAGTGCTGATTGTTGTCTTTAAAACAAGACCAAACTTGGGTATATATTCCAAAGCATTCTTGAATTACAACCATTTAAGTTTGTATAGTGCATTTTAATGTCAATTATCAAAAAGGGGGTGACAGGTAAGGGGTTAAAACCCTCTGAAACCAAAAACGGACTGAAATTAAATCCTTTATTTTCCTTAACTTTGTGAACATTTATTTTGTACCAGATCTTTTCAGTAATCAGTTGATTGTGGTGAATAACAACCTGTGCATAAATCTGTTCATCAAGCACGTCTTCGAAGACCTCTTTTATGATGATTTATTGATATTTTTATGGTGCTTTTGCATCTGCTATGAATATAAATGGAGATAAATGCTCCAGTCTCAATCATAATTGAATGGAAAAGAGCAGCTGGCACATTAATAAAGATTTCTCATTTCGTGTTATACAAAAACAAGAATATCATATGGCTTTGAAATGACTTCAGAGTAAATATCCTTTTTTGGGGTTGGGTGAACTAATCCATAAACATCCATTTTGCACACATTTTAGCCTACATATGTGCATGCAGCTGTTTCATTCACACACACACACACACACACACTGCCCAGTCATCTCTGATGACTCATCTATCTCCTGCTTTGGCACTCCTGTGAGAGTTGAAGCAGAGAGGGGAAGATTACAGCAGCCGGCTGTGACTAAAATGTCAGAGCGATCTCCATGGCATACTGTGAAGACCTGAGCACAGCACATTCACTACTCGGCGCTCTCCTCGCAAACCCAAAGCTTGTGTTCCCTCTCATTCTCCCCTGTGAATAGCCCTGTCTGTTCTGCAGCTCTGACCTCTCCTCAGGAGAGCCACAGAGGGGCCTTGTCCCCTGCAATGTCCTCATCAACAATGCCACACTGTTCTCATCCAGAACCAGGAGGATCATGGCCTTTTGTCTTCTTTATTGCGTGTTGTCCTTGTCTTTGCTGCTAGCATTATGCCTCTGTGTATTTACGCTGCCATGTGAATTACTGCCCTTTTCCTTCAGATTCATCTGAAAATAAGTTCACTTTTGAGGTAAATATGTCTGTGATTTGATGTATTCGTTTGCATAATACACAGTAGGGACTTGTACACTTATACAAACTTTTTTGTAATTAATAATACACTGTAAGGAAAAAGTTGCTGCTTTAAATTTAAGTACAATCAACTTGAATGTTTAAGTCAGTTCAACTTAAATTAAGATTTAAAAAAATATTAGTTAAATAAAAAAAAGTTGAAAATTGCTTAACTTATTTTGATGAGTTAAAGCAATGTACAAAAAAAACATACGTTGTTATAACTTATTGATCATACATTTTTTTTTTACAATGTAATACTCTTTTGGAACAACTTCCTAATTATTTCTAATTGAGTAAATCTTTTGTGTTTCTAGGTGTAGGGGTGCCTCTTATGTTGACTTATGTCTACGCGTCGTGCCCATGTCGTTGTGCCGTAACGGCTGGTGCAGGCCACAAACTGAACCTCCTGAAGTACGGAACATACAGCTGGAAGATCTGGCCAATTGTAAGTTCAGTTAACAAATTAAAAGTTGAGCTGCTTTCTAAATTAAATGAATGCCCTTGATGTTTAAATCAAAAGAAAAATCAGATATAGATTAATGAAATTTATGTAAATTTAGCTGTTAAATTTAGTACAGAGATTATTGTAATTTGTTTTGTTTTAGTTTTTTTTTTTGTGCCAGATAATGGCTATATGGCTAATATTATAATGGGGTTAATATAATACAGATATTAGATAATAGAGCAAGATAATTCTGCTTTTACATAGCTTTAGTGAAGTTACTGTAGCTATTTTGTTGCTATACTGTAGCTCGTAGTGTAGCTAACGTTTTTTTTTAAGTATTTTTGCTGTAGTTTAGCTACTATGTTTTAAGAATGTTTTGCTAACATTCCCAGTTCTGAAATCATTATTTTCTGAATGTTGTCTGATTAATATTTATATTTATATTAGGGCTGTCAAACGATTAATCGTGATAATACAAAATAAAAGTTTGTGTTTACATAATATATGTGGGTGCACTGTGAATAATTATTTTATATATGAAGAGTTCAGATGCAAAAGCCTCTAAATGCCATTTGAAATTTTCTTCTAAAATGACCATTTTTATCAAGCTTGTATATTTAAGTTCAGTAATTTCACTTAAATGACAATTAATAGGTAATCTTCACTGCCATTTAAGTGAAATTACTGAACTTAAATATACAAGCTTGATAAAAATTATAATTTTAGAAGAAAATTTCAAATGGCACTTAGAGGCTTTTGCATCTGAACTCTTCATATATATATATATACACACACATGCTTGTATATATTTAAGAAATATTTTAATGTATATATTGTATTTAGTTTTATATATAATTTAGATTATATATAAATATAAATATTTTATAAATAAATATTTTTTGTTCTTAAATATACATGCTTGTGTGTGTATTTATATATAAACAAAATAATTATACACAAAACAATTATACACCCACATATATTATGTAAACACAAACTTTTATTTTGGATGTGATTAATTGTGATTAATCGCTTGACAGCCCTAATTTATATAATGTAATTTTGTATAAATATACATACAATATATATGCACATATTTCTTAAATATATACACATGCATGCGTGTATTTATATATACAAAATAATTATATGCAGTATTATGTTAACACAAACTTTTATTTTGGATGCGATTCGTCCCGATTAATTGCAATTAATCGGTGCCCAGCACATAAATTGAAAATTGAAAACGTAAATTGAAAACTTTTCTTTATAACTTTGAGAAAACCTTACCAGAACGTTAGCAAAAAAAAAAAAAAAACTGAGAACGTTCCTTTTTAGATGGGTTCAATGTAGTTGGATGCATTTTACTAGTGAAGATACTTTTGACTTCTTTGCTCAAGTTTAACCACCTTAAAGAGATTTACTGTAGTTAGCTACTTTT
This sequence comes from Hybognathus amarus, assembly GCA_030378365.1. Lineage (NCBI taxonomy): Eukaryota > Metazoa > Chordata > Actinopteri > Cypriniformes > Leuciscidae > Hybognathus > Hybognathus amarus. The sequence continues at coordinate 9,853 of JAQIUQ010005927.1, read as the reverse complement.
TGTTGAAATTTTAATGTGACTAATTAAGTATCTGTTTGTAATTAGCTTCTTGTTAATTTGTATAGCTAACTGCTATTTTGAAAGAGCTTTAGCTTCAGATTATAAATATTGTTTTAGCTTGGAAAGCTAGTTAAAAAAATTGCTTACCCAGCACTATACTGTACATTCCCAATGACACTGTTTGCTGTTTTATTATAAATTGATTATCTTTCTGCATGAGTTTGTATTTGATTATGTAACTTGTACATTGTAACTGCTGAAAGATTAGTATTGCGATATTAAGTTCTCAGTTTGGCCTGATCTGATGACATTTAAACTTCTCTTGAAGATCTTCTATTTTCTCATGTAGTCAGTGATCATTGGACTGGCCAGCCTAACCCAGCTCTAACTGAGGGAAGCGTACAGGAAGTGAGTGTGAATGTGGAGGAAGTGATGCCGCCTCCCAGCACCAGTGTGGTCCAGCCTGTAGCAAAGGGCTCCGTTGAAATCCCTAATGATGGACATAATGACAGCACTGAGCAGATTGTTCAGTCAGACGATGTGGATGTAGCTGAGGAGTGTGCCTTCAGCAGCACACAAACATTTGCTCTGAGGTAAGCAAATGTCATGAAATGGCTTGATGATTTTTCAAATATTAATAAGAACTATGCAAGATTGTTAAAACATGTTTATAAGATTTCGAAATCACTCTCTTATGCTCACCAAGACAGCATTTATTCTGATTAAATATACAGTATAAACAGTAATATTGTGAAATATTATTACAATTTAAATGGTTAGTTCACCCAAAAATGGAAATTCCGTCATTAATTACTAACCGCCATGTCGTTCCAAACCCATGAAACTTCTGTTTACCTCAGATACACAAACAAAGATATTTTTAATGAAATATGAGAGTTTTTCATTTTAAAGGGGGGGTTGACTGCCATTTCACTTTTTTCATTTTAAATAGTGTGTAGTGTTGCTGTTGGTGCATGAACAGTATCAGCAGAACAGCTGAAAGTTCAGTGTAAGCAGAGATATCGTCTTTTAAAAATCAGGAATTGTAATTGCCTACAAAAACGACTCGATTGGGACTACAGCTGGGTTATGGTACGTCACTAACCTACACATTTGCATCCACCACTCCTTCCAGAAAATGCAAAAAAGTGCATACGCATTTTTCAGCAGCTCCAGCTTGTCGAGTGTGTTGTTCACGCAGCTGTCAGGTCTTCTGTGCTCGGACTTCCCACGCTGTACTTCGTCAACAATGGATTCAATTTGTGTTTGATTATGTTCCTGAAAGTGACGATCGTAATTTAGATCTCTGTGCTGCGCATTTTACGGAAGACAGCTTCCAGAATCTCCACGAATTCAACACCGGATTCAACAAGAAACTGTTACTATGAAGCAGATCCAACTTTAAAACCAGAGGCAGCAGTTGTTGGGCCACAACCTGTAAGTAGGCTAAGACTTCATCATTTTAAATGTATTTACATGTATAATTCCAGACGAAGCCTTGTGTTTTATTATTTTCAAATGCCAGCGCTGGCTGTATAGCCACTATAGGCTAGTGGTTATGCTATTTTGTGTCTACGAATGCGTACAAACATGAATTTTGTATAAGTACTAATGTTGCAAATGTATTTTTCATGTATATATGTTTTATGACGTTATTTTCGATTTTGATCAAGAACGTAAACTTGCCAACGCTGTTTGTGTTTAACATTAGTAGCCAGTCAGTTGCTATCGTTGCCAGTCAGATGCTATTGTGTGAAGCAAACGTGTATAAAGTAAAAAATTATAAAGTAAAAAGTAAGCAAATTATCATTCAGAAACGTTTAGGAAGAGCCGTGTGTGGTGACGTTCTGTTTGACTCGATTCATCGCGGCTTTCTCGGTCTGATATAAAATTAATTTAAAATTTCCCGAAAATAAATTTCTCGGTTCTCGGCTTTGAACCGCTCGTTCAGGGGACAGAGGAGAGCGCGGCTGACATAAAGGTGAAGTTTATGAAAAATAAGACTTTTAAAAAAAGAAAAACCACGAATACATATATACATATATACCCCATAAACACAATCATGCAAAGAAAAAAAGCAGTCAACCCCCCCCCCCCCCTTTTCAGCATCATTACTCCAGTCTTCAGTGTCACATGATCCTTCAGAAATCAGAAAAATATATAGTTTTTATTAATACTGTTGAAAATGCTGCTTAATATTTTTTTGTGGAAACCGTAATAGTTTTATTTATTTACTTTTTATTCTCTCTCTCGCATTTTCTTTTTCCAGGATTTATTGCTGAACAGAAAGTTTTGTAACATAAATAGAAATCTTTTGTAACATTTATAAAGATCTTTACTATCACTTTTGATCAGTTTAATGTAATCTTCATAGAAGTATTCATTTCTTTCAAAAAAAAATCTCCAAACTTTTGCCTATTTTTCCTGAGAAGTAATACTAAAAGATTATGCCAAAAATATGTACAGTTTAGCTTTTATTATTTAGTTGTTGGTTTTTTTAAATAAGGTTTTTTTTTTTCATTATGATATCAGGACAGTTGTATTACTCTAACATTTTTTACATTATACCCCCTCAAAAAATATACCAAAATGATTTTTAATTTAGAAATGAAAAAGATGATCATTATAGAAGAGGTGTATTTAATCCATTTTATGTCAGATTTTAATTTTAATATATTTTTGCATAAATTATTAGATAGAATAAAAAAATAAGCATCATCATTGACTCCTGTTTCCTAAAACAGTTTTTTGTTGTTTACCACAGGGAAGGGACCAATATTGAGGTCCGTGTGGAGATTGAGGCCCAGCCACGGGGCGTCCGGAAGCCGAGTCTCAGCAGTATTCTGTCTAGCAAGAGCCTGTCGGCAGAATCTCTCAGCCAGCCCTGTGAGCCTCTGTGTGCCTCTCAACAGCCTGGGAGCACCGACCCCGTGCCAGTTCCTGAGATAGACAGCGTCTGAGCGACTCCTGGAAAACCACTGGCTTCCACGACTCACCTACACTCCCACCAGGAGATTCCAGCCTCTGCCTGCAAATGCAGAGTCAGCGAGCGTGAAAGAAAAGAGAGATGGAGAAAAGCATCCAGGGCAGCTGCTAAAATACCACGGAGGTGATTAAAGATGATCATATAAACTCAAATGACCAAGCGCATGTTTGTCTACAAGTATGAGGAGTGCTAACCAATTTTATACTGTGTTCTAGAGAAAACATTGCTGATTTGGATGCTGGTCTGTTTTATTTATTCAATAAACTTTCCTTTTAAGCTATACCCTTTATCTAATGTCCTTATGGTTCATGTCCCCTGACTCCTCCGTGGAGAAAAAAATAAAGAAATGGTAATAAGTTACGGATTATTAGCATGGTTATTTCTGCCACAGTTGCCAGCCCGACATGCCCTGTGAGTGACTAGCAAGATGGTGAAATGCGGGCTGAAGATAAGTGTGCTGTGGGCTAATGCTAAGGGCTTTTCCCTCGTGGTATTCATTCATTTCAAATAGCTAATGCAATTTTCTTTTTGGCATTTTCATGAAAGAGCAGCAAAATCTGTGGGATTTAGATCTAGAATTAGCCCTCAGGGTCATGTTGTTTCCATTATGAAAATCTTGGGTCAAAACTGGTGATCTTATGGAATGTAAACATGGACTCACTCATGGACTGAGTGCTGCTATAAAAAAACTCTCTTCACTTTTTATCTTTATTTCTGCAGTAAAGGCATTTGCTTTGTTTTTTTCCCCTGCTGTTATTGAGTAGCCTAGTAGAATCAAGTTTTAATAGCCCATTTACTAAAGAAAGCATCTTCTCAATCATCTGCATTGACAGTTTTTAGCTTGCTCAATGCACTGGTATGCCAGAGCCAACAGTTGCATACTGTCTAGATTGTCTTTACTGCTATTTTGACACTTTGCATTAATGAAGGAACTGCTATATCAGGCCTCTAACTCAAACTTTTACCCTCTGTCCAATTCAAAAACGAGAAGCGGATAGCCCATGCTTCCAGGAGTTTCCTAAACCTTTATAGCTGCACTGCAGATTGGGAACAATGAATGGAACATTATGTCAGTAAAAATATTTGTATTGAATGGTGTTGTGTTTTTATTCTTGTTTTTCTATAATTTTTCATCAATCGGAGGTTATTTTATGTTGTAGGTGGTAGATTCTATTTAAACTGTTTTTGTCAGTATTTTACTAGGCACAGACAGAGGGCGCTAGAGCTTTAAGAACAGACTAGATCGATGAAACCTGAAAGCAGTGTGTCTACATTCAAGCATCTCAGTCTTTGTTTATCTCCAAAAAAAGGTGGTTATCTTTCTAACAAACTAAACTTAACCCTCATTTTGGTCCAATGACGTAAAAGGAGATGCTCTGTTTTGGTCCTTTGGTATCACGACAAGACGTGAAATAATCACGTTGGTCCACTTTGGAAAACGTGTAGATGTCAGTAACGCTTCCTTTTACAGTCCAGTTACCCATGTAAATACTATGTACTTATTTTAGTTACTACAATTACTGGGTAATAACTAGTACTAACCCTGAACCTACCCCTAAACCTACCCCTGTTACATGTACTTACCTTAAATTAGCCAGTACTTTCTAGGTAAGTACACTGTAAGTACACTGTAAGAACTGTACTGTAAAAGGAAGCGTTACCTGAGATGTCACGCGTTTAACCCCCTCAACGTGAAACTTACACGTATGCGTTAACACGTTTCAGTGGAGAGATACTCGGATGTTGACCTATTCTACACGTAATCATCTCTGCCATAACAACCTATTGGTTTTCATTACAGTTTTTGCCCATTGCTTGAACGCATTTTGCAAAATTACGCTCATTGTGCCAAAACTCTACACAAGTAAACGTGACACAACACTGGGAAATATACCATTTACATCTGTGTCAAATTGAAACTCTACGATCAAAACCTAACATTCCTTTGTCAAAATGTACCTTTGATGACAAAATGACACATACTTGCACCATATGCTAACACTTTCAGATCAGAGGGAACACACTAGTCTACTTTATATAATACACTGCAGTCTTTGATTTTGACTGTTTATTCAGTTGCATATTTTCAGGAAGCACATTTTCAAACAACTAAAAAAGCAAACAGGCCTATCTTTATTTCTGCAGTAAAGGCATTTGTTTTGTTTTTCCCCCTGCTGTTATTGAGTAGCCTAGTTAATGAATCAAGTTTTAATAGCCCATTTACTAAAGAGATGATCTTCTCAATCATCTGCATTGACAGTTTTTAGCTTGCGTAATAGATTGTACCGGTATCCCAGAGCCAACAGTTGCATACTGTCTAGATTTTCTTTACTGCTATTTTGACACTTTGCATTAATGAAGGAACTGCTATATCAGGCCTCTAAATCAAACTTACCCTCTGTCCAATTTAAAAACGAGCAGCAGATAGCCCATTCTTCCAGGAGTTTCCTAAACCTTATACAGCTGCACTGCAGATTGGGAACAATGAATGGAACATTATGTCAGTAAAAATATTTGTATTGAATGGTGTTGTGTTTTTATTCTTGTTTTTCTATAATTTTTCATCAATCGGAGGTTATTTTATGAATGGTTATTTTGGTAGATTCTATTTAAACTGTTTTTGTCAGTATTTTACTAGGCACAGAAAGAGGGCGCTAGAGCTCTAAGAACAGACTAGATCGATGATACCTGCAATCAGTGTGCCTACATTCATGCATCTCAGTCTACAGCCTCCATTTTTGCACTCAGGTCTAAGTCTCATGGCCCTCTATCAGAATCCAGAGTTTTGAGAGGATTTGGAGAAACTCAAAATATTGAACCAAAAAAAAAAACGACAGTGGTACCCGTTTTTTTATTTTTATTATTTTTTTAATTAAGAATCCAGAGTTTTTAGAGGATTGGAGAAACTCAGTTTTCCCGAAAAAAAAAAAACGAAAGGGGTACCACTGTCGTTTTTTTTTTCGAGGTCGAAATTTGAGTTTCGATATCTCAGCTCTGGAAGGGTCTAGAGCCTCCATTATTGCACTCAGGTCTAAGTCTCATGGCCCTCTAAAAGAATCCAGAGTTTTGAGAAGATTGGAGAAACTTAATTTCTCGCCCGAAAACAAACAAACAAAAAAAAAAAACGAAAAGGGGTACCACTGTCGTTTTTTTTTTTTTTCAGGTTGAAATTTTGAGTTTCTATATCTGAGCTCTGGAAGGGTCTAGAGCCTCCATTTTTGCACTCAGGTCTAAGTCTCATGGCCCTCTATCAGAATCAAGAGTTTCAAGAAGATCAGAGAAACTAAAAATTTCGACACCAAAAAAAAAAAAAACGACAGTGGTACCGCTTTCGATTTTTTTTTGGGGGGGGAGTTTCGGGCAAGAAATTAAATTTCTCCAATCTTCTCAAAACTCTGGATTCTGATAGAGGGCCATGAGACTTAGACCTGAGTGCAAAAATGGAGGCTCTAGACCCTTCCAGAGCTGAGATATTGAGATATTTATAATGGCTCAATATCTCAGTATGTCATAAATATCTCATAAATATCTCAATATCTCAGCTCTGGAAGGGTCTAGAGCCTCCATTTTTGCACTCAGGTCTTAGTCCCATGGCCCTCAATCAGAATCCAGAGTTTCAAGAAAATTGGAGAAACATTTTTTTTGCACAAAAAAAAAACGACAGTGGTACCCCTTATGTTTTTTTTTTTTTTGTGCAAAAAAAAAGTTTCTCCAATAACTCTGGATTCTGATAGAGGGCCATGGGACTTAGACCTGAGTGCAAAAATGGAGGCTCTAGACCCTTCCAGAGCTGAGATATTGAGATATTTATAATGGCTCAATATCTCAGTATTTCATAAATATCTCAATATCTCAGCTCTGGAAGGGTCTAGAGCCTCCATTTTTGCACTCAGGTCTAAGTCCCATGGCCCTCTATCAGAATCCAGAGTTTCAAGAAATTGGAGAAACATTTTTTTGCACAAAAAAAAACAAGACAGTGGTACCCCTTATGTTTTTTTTTTGTGCAAAAAAAAAGTTTCCAATAACTCTGGATTCTGATAGAGGGCCATGGGACTTAGACCTGAGTGCAAAAATGGAGGCTCTAGACCCTTCCAGAGCTGAGATATTTATAATGGCTCAATATCTCAGTATTTCATAAATATCTAATAAATATCTCAATATCTCAGCTCTGGAAGGGTCTAGATCCTCCATTTTTGCACTCTGGGTCTTAGTCACATGGCCCTCAATCAGAATCCAGAGTTTCAAGAAGATCAGAGAAACTGAAAATTTTCGACCAAAAAAAAAAACAAACGACAGTGGTACCGCTTTCGTTTTTTTTTTTGGGGGGGGGGTTTCGGGCAAGAAATTAAATTTCTCCAATCTTCTCAAAACTCTGGATGCTGATAGAGGGCCATGAGACTTAGACCTGAGTGCAAAAATGGAGGCTCTAGACCCTTCCAGAGCTGAGATATCGAAACTCAAAATTTCAACCCAAAAAAACTCGACAGTGGTACCCTTTCGTTTTTTTTTCGGGTCAGAAATAGAGTTTCTCCAATCTTCTCAAAACTCTGGATTCTGATAGAGGGCCATGAGACTTAGACCTGAGTGCAAAAATGGAGGCTCTAGACCTTTCCAGAGCTGAGATATCGAAACTCAAAATTTCAACCCGAAAAAAAACCCGACAGTGGTACCCCTTTCGGGGTTTTTTTTTTTTGGGCGAGAATTAAGTTTCTCCAATCTTCTCAAAACTCTGGATTCTGATAGAGGGCCATGAGACTTAGACCTGAGTGCAAAAATGGAGGCTCTAGACCATTCCAGAGCTGAGATATCGAAACTCAAAATTTCAATCCGAAAAAAAATCCCGACAGTGGTACCCCTTTCGGGTTTTTTTTTTTTTCGGGTGAGAAATTAAGTTTCTCCAATCTTCTCAAAACTCTGAGTAGAGGGCCATGAGACTTAGACCTGAGTGCCAAAATGGAGTCTCTAGACCCTTCCAGAGCTTAGATATTGAGATCTACTGTAGCATTTATGCCATTACAAATATCTCAATATCTCAGCTCTGGAAGGGCCTAGAGACTCAATTTTTGGCACTCAGGTCTAAGTTTCATGGCCCTCTATCAGAATCCAGAGTTTCAAGAAGATCAGAGAAACTCAAAATTTCGAACCCACCCCAAAAAACGACAGTGGTACCCCTTTTGTTTAGCTTTTTTTGGGGTGAGAAATTAAGTTTCTCCAATCTTCTCAAAACTCTGGATTCTGATAGAGGGCCATGAGACTTAGACTTGAGTGCTGAAATGGAGTCTCTAGACCCTTCCAGAGCTAAGATATTGAGATCTGCGTAGCATTGAGATATTGAGATATTCATGGCCCTCTATCAGAATCCAGACTTTCAAGAAGATCAGAGAAACTCGAAAATTTCTAAACCCACCCCAAAAAATGACAGTGTTACCCCTTTTGTTTTTTGTTTTCAGGATGAGAAATTAAGTTTGTCCAATCTTCTCAAAACTCTGGATTCTGATAGAGGGCCATGAGACTTAGACCAAATATCTCAGCTCTGGAAGGGCCTAGAGACAACATTTTGGCACTCAGGTCTAAGTTTCATGGCCCTCTATCAGAATCCAGAGTTTCAAGAAGATCAGAGAAACTCAAAATTTCAAACCCACCCCAAAAACGACAGTGGTACCCCTTATGTTTTTTTTGGGCAAAAAAAGTTTCTCCAATAACTCTGGATTCTGATAGAGGGCCATGGGACTTAGACCTGAGTGCAAAAATGGAGGCTCTAGACCCTTCCAGAGCTGAGATATTGAGATATTTATAATGGCTCAATATCTCAGTATTTCATAAATATCTCAATATCTCAGCTCTGGAAGGGTCTAGAGCCTCCATTTTTGCACTCAGGTCTAAGTCCCATGGCCCTCTATCAGAATCCAGAGTTTCAAGAAAATTGGAGAAACATTTTTTTTTTGCACAAAAAAAAAAACGACAGTGGTACCCCTTATGTTTTTTTTTTGTGCAAAAAAAAGTTTCTCCAATAACTCTGGATTCTGATAGAGGGCCATGTGACTTAGACCTGAGTGCAAAAATGGAGGCTCTAGACCCTTCCAGAGCTGAGATATTTATAATGGCTCAATATCTCAGTATTTCATAAATATCTAATAAATATCTCCATATCTCAGCTCTGGAAGGGTCTAGATCCTCCATTTTTGCACTCGGGTCTTAGTCACATGGCCCTCAATCAGAATCCAGAGTTTCAAGAAATTGGAGAAACTTTTTTTTTTGCACAAAAAAAAAAAAAAACGACAGTGGTACCCCTTTTTTTTTGTGCGAAAATTTTTTTCTTGAAACTCTGGATTCCTGATAGAGGGCCATGGGACTTAGACCTGAGTGCAAAAATGGAGGCTCTAGACCCTTCCAGAGCTGAGATATTGAGATATTTATGAGATATTTGTGACATACTGAGATATTGAGCCATTATAAATATCTCAATATCTCAGCTCTGGAAGGGTCTAGAGCCTCCATTTTGCACTCAGGTCTAAGTCCCATGGCCCTCTATCAGAATCCAGAGTTTCAAGAAAAAAATTTTTCGCAAAAAAAAAAAAAAACGACAGTGGTACCCTTTATGTTTTTTTTTTTTTTGTGCGAAAAATTTTTTTCTTGAAACTCTGGATTCTGATAGAGGGCCATGGGACTTAGACCTGAGTGCAAAAATGGAGGCTCTAGACCCTTCCAGAGCTGAGATATTGACATATTTATGAGATATTTGTGACATACTGAGATATTGAGCCATTATAAATATCTGAATATCTCAGCTCTGGAAGGGTCTAGAGCCTCCATTTTTGCACTCAGGTTTAAGTCCCATAGCAATATGTAAATTGAACCAAGTAGATT
>JAQIUQ010005923.1:0-11969 GCA_030378365.1 Hybognathus amarus | reverse complement strand
TAAAAATTAAGAGACCACTGCCGATTTGGCAGTGGTCCTCAATTTTTCCATAGCTGCATAAGCCTATTAAAAAAGCCAAAATCACCAGCCTAAATAATCATAGGCCAACATCAAAACTGCCCTCCTCGCAAAAATCTGGAGAAGGTCAGTAGCTGAGCAGCTTACAGGTTTCTAGTAAAAATGACCTTTTGGATAAGTATCATCTGGTTTTCAAAGATGCATTCTACTGAGACCGCCCTCCTCTAAAGTGTCTCATGCCAAGTACAGATGGCTGCAGATTCTGGAAGGTACACTGTATTGGGTCTCATCTGCATCTACCTCATCTAGCTTCTGACTGCTGTGGACCACAGATTCCTGCCTGAACAGTATTGAAATATGAGTTTGGGCATTGTTGGGGCTTGTTTTAAAATGGTTTTCCTAGTACTTGAGCTGATAGAACATTTTCTATTTTTATGGAAAATGGCATACTGTCCCGATGCCACTCCACCTCTGTATGGTGTTGCCCCAGGGGCTCTGTCTTAGGTCCACTTTTGTTTTCTAATGTACATCAGCCCTCTGGGACAAATGTTGAGCCACTTTTAAGAATGTGTCATATCATGTTTGATGCTAGATGACTGCACAAATTGTATTGCTCGTTCAATGACACTCAAGTTCCACAAACTAACTGATTTGTTGGATAGTATTTCTTGTGTAGAAATGCGTGCTGGCTAGAAACTGTCTTCTACTGGTTTCAATTTGGACAATGACTGAAACCCTAATTGTTGCCCCAGATAACAAAATCTCTTTAATCCTACAGCACCTCGGTTTCTCTGAGCTCAACTGTCCAGTCGAGTCTCAGAAATCTCGGCGTTTGGTTCAACCAGTCAATGTCTTTGGACTACCATTCTAGACTTCTGGTCAGAAATTGTTTTTATCATCTAAGAAATATTGCTAAATTGAGGTCGATTCTGTCCGACTCTGATCTGGAGATGGTTATCCATGCTTTTATTTCGTCACGCTTAGATTATCGTAACTCTCTTTTTACGTATTTCAACAAATCTGCCTTAAACCGTCTTCAAATGGTCCAAAATGCCGTGGCAAGGCTTTTAACAGGATCTAGCAGAAGAACACACATCACACCCATTTTATCCTCCCTACATTGGCTACCCATCAAATTTCGAATTGATTTTAAAATATTAGTCTTAACTTTTAGAGCTTTAAATGGTCAGTCCCCTAAATACATTGCTGATTTGTTGCTGCCCTATTCCCCAGCCCGTGCCCTTCGTTCTTCAGGCCAGAGTCTTTTATTGGTCCCAAGACTCGCTACAAAACCCGGGGTGACCGGTCCTTTCAGGTTGTTGCCCCCAGACTATGGAATGCCCTGCCCCTGTCCCTCCGTGTGGCTGTTTCTGTTCGATTCTTTTAAAAAGCAACTAAAGACACTGTTATTTCAACAAGCTTTTCAGTTGACGGGGTTTTATTGCTGTTTAATTTCAATTGTATATTCGTTAGTTGTATTTGGTATGATTGCATTTTGTAAAGCACTTTGTGATTGTATCTGCGAAAGGTGCTCTATAAATAAATTTTACTTTACTCTACTTACTGTATATATATATATATATATATATATATATATATATATATATACATATATACATATATATACATATATATACAGCAATGGAAAAAAATTAAGAGAAACTGCCAAATCAGCAGTTGCTCTGGATTTATTATTTATAATATAAATAATAAATCCAGAGCAACTGCTGATTTGGCAGTGGTCTCTTAATTTTTTCCATAGCTGTATATATATACATTCTAAAATGTAATTTATTCCTGTGATGGCAAAGGTCAATTTCAGCCACCATTACTCCAATCTTAAATGTCACATGATCCTTCAGAAATCATTTTATATGCCAATTTGATGATCATTTCTTATTAGTAACAATGTTGAAAACCATTTAATAATTTTTGCAGAATTCAAGATAATTTTTTTCAGCATTTTTTGATGAATAGACATTTCAAAAGACCAGCATTTAGTTGATACATATTTGTATCAAAGTGTATTTCTCTAAGATTTCTTTTAAATCTTATTAACCCCAAACTTTTGAATAATATTGTACTTATTCATAAAATCATAAAATGAAGAAAACGGTGGAAACAGTCATGTAAAATGGTCACAGGATGTTTTAATTGTAACGGAGAACTCCAAAAAAACTTGTAACAAAACCTACAATATTGGTTTGTGCTTTTCAACTTCAATTCATAGTCTAACACATCACAGTATCTCACCGCTGACCTCTTTTTAAAAGGATCTGAGAGGCAATCAATGGCATCAGGCTTATGGCAACCTACATTCAGAAAGTCAATACTCTCATAAAAGTGTTCTTCAGATCACTTTTTGAATCCAGTAAGGTGCTCCAGACAATCACCTGTGTTGCTGTTGGCTGGAATTCTGTTTGTCTCTCTCTGTGTGTCCCGAGGTATGACCCTCTATACCATTGGTTTGCTGGGATCTGACAAGGCACACACACGCGAAGCTCCAGCAATGTGCTTCGGTAGATTTGGACCCAAGACCCACTGGCCCTTGTCTGGAGAAAACACTTGAGTGCCCTGAGAAAAGTCCATGGCCTCCCAGGTGTACCCTCCCAATACGTAGATCTTTCCATCCAAGACCGCCACCCCTGCCTCACTGTTAGGGTACCTGAGAGGGGCTATCTTGGTCCATTGATCAGTCTGCGGGTCAAATGCCTCCACTCCCAACACGTCAAAACGCTCCATGCTGTCCTCATGGTCATCACTGCCCCCGATGACATAGATTCTGTCCTCCAGAGACGCCATAGAGTGCCAGCCTCGAGCCAACATCATGGCCTGTCGTTCTGACCACGTGTCCGCAGTTTTAGGGTCATAACTTAGCATGTCACGTCTGTACGGGCCGATATCTGGTAATCATGACCCCCAGAGATGTAGACAATGCCCTTGAGAATAGTGCCCGCATGACCATATGTGAATCTATGAAAGAAGATTTTAAAGAAAAACTGAATGACATTTGACAGTTAATTGAACATGAGAAAGGGTGAGATTTGAGCCACTTTTAGGGTATTTTTGTGTGTGAATATTTTCAGAAAAGTTTGTCAGCCCCAATAAATTACCTCTAGAATCAGAATCAGTTTTTATTGCCAAGTACAACATATACAAGAAATTTGTACTAATGCAAAGGTGCATAAAAATAGTAAGAAAACAAGGAATAAAAATGTTATTAATAAAAATAGACATCTATTTTAAAATGTAACTAATACATTAGTGTAATGAGTGCAAAAAGTCACAGTTTGAACTTTGAAGAAGGTGTAGCATAGCAGACTAAGTAGTGTGCGATTTATGTAACGTGTATTAAAAAGGTTTGATGAGGCCAGTTACAAATGGAAAGAAACTGTTTTTGTGGTGTAAGGTTTATGTTCCACGGTGGAAAGTCGGTCCAATGTGATTAAATGATATGAATGTTAGTGAGATGCTATTCATTTGTGACCATGTCACAAATGTGTTGGTACAATTGAATTCTGTTTGAAAAAGTCTGCATTTATTTGATTTTCTATTTTAAAATGTAATGTAATGCAAAGCTGAATTTTTGGTAACACTTTACAATAAGGTTCATTAGTTACTACATTAGTTAACATTAACAAAGAATGAACAATAATTCTTCAGCCTTTGTTAATCTTTGGTAATGTTAATTTTAACATTTACTAATACTTTATTAAAATCTTGTTAACATTAGTTAATGCACTGTGAACTAACATAAACAACAATGAACAGCTAGATTTGTATTAACTAACGTAAACAAATAATAACAAATACAGTAACAAATGGTTAGTTCATGTTAGTTAATGCATGAACTAATGTTTAATAAATGAACCTTATTGTAAAGTGTTACCGAATTTTTTTTAGCATCATTACAGTCTTAAGTGTGACATGACCCCTCAGAAACTATTCTAATATTCTGATTTGTTGCTCAAGAAACGTATTATTATCAATGATGAAAAACAGTTGTGCTGATTAATAGTTTTTTGAAAACCATGAAACATTCTTATTAAAAATTCTTTGATGAATAGAAAAGTCAATTTAAATATTAATTTACTTAAAAATATCTTACTGACCCTAAACGTTTGAACAGCAGTATACAATGTAGATTCAAATACATATCCACAACATGACTGTTGCGTAAACATACACGCCACTTTCAAGTCAAGTGGCGTGTTATTTATACGCATTATGCGTGTACGTGTTTGTCTACGCCGTTAAATGCCTGAGTGATTCCGCATGTATGTACAACGCCATTAAATGAGCGAAACGAAGCAAAATGTACATCTACATCTGGGGAGCGAGATGTACATCTGGGGACGGGGTTGGGGTAGGTCATATATTTATATATACAGTAATGTAAACAGCGTTCATTAACACGCTGAAAAACGGTTATGCGTGTAGAAAGCACGCCAAAAATAGAAATACGATGTGCCATACACCAAAAATTGGTGTGTCATACACATGCCAAACTTATAAAAAAAAATTATTCAAAAAATCAAACCAACCTGGGCAATCCTGCAACATAGACCCAGTAGTCCTCAACAGGATGGTACACTTCAACAGAAGACAAAGCACCGCTATCATTGCGTCCCCAACGGCAATAAGGCAGTCTCCCAGGGTTCCCAGATAGAAATCCACACGCCGCTGGTTCATAGAAGCACCCTGCAAAACATTTCAAACTCTCGTACAATTCTCTACTTGTCTCATGCTTGCTAATTATTATTATTTTAATTAAAATTTAATTTGACATTTTGTATCTTCATCTATATTATTACTCTATATGTATACAATTAAAGGTCAATAACCATGACTTCACTCTCCACCAATTTCACTTTCTCCCACATCCCTCAGCCAAATGGGCATGGGTAACTGTCTCCTCTCTTGTTTTACTGCAATTACACATCATTTCAATATCATGCCATCATCACTGTTACTAATCCTGCCAAACTTCATCTTATTGTCATCTACCGCCCACCAGGTCAACTAGGCAGCTTCCTGGAAGAGCTGAATGTGCTGGTGTAGTTCTTGGTGACTTCAACATCCACCAGACAAACCTCAAGCAGCTGATTTCCTAACTCTTCTAGCCTTATTTGACTTGTTTGAGCACACTCTTGTGACACACAAAGCAGGAAAAAAGATAGATCTCATTCTCACAAGTCCACTACATCTTTCTGACCACTTCTTTCACCAGTTCTCTCTGCCTGAATCCTCCTGTAAGAGCCATTATGTCCATTTAATGTCTGTTGTATTTCCACTGGTGAACACTGGGTGGAGTATGGGTTTTATTTGGTATAAAGGTAACCAACAAGTAAGAGACACCAGGTGTAATGGGAAGCAAACAATTTTTGACCGTGTCTAGATCAAGAGAGGACATGATAACAGATGATGGCAATCTGTTTGAGCATCTGAGCTGAAACCAAATAAACTGTGTAAATGAAGTACTGGACTGAAATGTGACAGATATCCCTACAAACTAGGGATGCTCCAATCAATCGGCCAGAGATCGGTATCTGGCTGATCATAACAATTTTTGACTCGAATCGGTACTCACTAACTTGGCCGATCTTACAAACCGATCGCGATTTGATGACGTCAACGCATGAGGACGTACGTGATACTTATATTGGAGAATGTTTAATTAAACCTTATTTGTTACATCAGACTTCTCCATGTTGGAGTTTAAATGTTTCTATTTATTTTATTCTCTTTAACATTGAACAATGTTTAATTAAACCTAATGAGTTGTATCAAACCACTTCAATTTGTTCTTTTAGGAGTTTAAATGTTGTTTGATTTTTTATTTATTTATTTTGTCCTGCTCACACTTTGTATTGGACGATGTTTAAGTTACATCCGACTTCTCCATTTTAGGAGACTAAATGTTTATTTTGTCCTCCACAATATTGGACAATGTTTAAATAAACCTTATGAGCTGAATTAAACTGTTCCATTTTGTTTATTTGTCTTTTATTAAGTCAATTAAGCATCGGAAACAGTATCGTTATCGGCCGATCACCATGACAAGAAATCGGTACTCGGTACTCGGCTGCCAAAAATCCTGATCGGAGCATCCCTACTACAAACACCTCTGAGTGACAAGATGGTCATTTGTCGCTGACACCTCCTCTGGTCACCTTTTGCTGTAGCCTCCATTCCCTCTCTGAGACACTTTTCCACACTGTCTCTGCATCCCTCCCACTTAACCACTTCTCGCTCCATTGTGGCCAGAATCGAATTTAAAGGGGTCATATGATGCCAAGTTTATACTCCACCAGCTAAAGTCACTGAATGAGCGACACCTTGTTTGTTCACCAATTCAATTTCTAAATCTTTCACCCTCTTTGTTTCCCTCTGGTGGAATGAGCTGCCAAATTCCACCCAAAACCACTGCCATTTTTCAAGAAGCAGCTGAAGACACTTCTTTCACAAGCACTTAAGCACTCAATACCCTTAATGCACAAACACACACACACAGAAATCTTCAGCATTTCTTCTCTATTTATCCCAGAAATGTTACACATTTGACATTAAATCATTTTTCTTCGAGCTTAGATGAAGACAAAATTATGTAGTAATAAACATAAAAATAATAAATAGTAATAATGTATTAATAATAAAATTTAAATCAAGAGTGATTAGCCATTCAGTCTAGAGCCCCTGCGGTTGACTTTTTAAAGGGGGGGTTGATTGGACTTCACTTTTTTCATTTTAAATAGTGTGTAATAGGGATGGGACGATAACCGGTTTCACGATAAACCACGATAAAATATACTGACGGTTAGTATTATCGTTTAAAATGTAATTATCATTAAAACCGTGTTTGATTATCGCGATTTTAATAACTCACTAAATCCTGTCGGCTAGTCTGACGCAGCCGCGCGCTGCACGCAATGTTTACTATTCGAGAAGGAATGGCGGAAGGCAGTGACCGTGCTTGGGAGATTCAGCCTTTTAAGAGGACCAAATCTGGGATGTGGTCATAGTTAGGTTTTTACAAAAGTCCTGAGGGAAACTTGATCGAGGATAGTCACCCTGTCTGCAGAACAAAAAGTCACTGTCCAAAAGAAACACTTGAAATCTGCCGAGTCGTCTTCTTGTGTAACCATCACCCGCTGTTATAGCGAACGCAAGGCAAGTTAACTTTGACCTCAATACCAAAACTACTTCTGGGAAACAATTAGGCACGAAATGTTGTTCTGAGTTTAAACATTTTATGTCACTCACTTGAAATAGAAGTAGCTTCCGCGAAGAAAATTTTGCAGCAAGTGTCTTTGACCCGATGAACGAACATCTTCAAATAAGATTATTATTAAGAGTGATGTTTTAAGGGATAGTAATGTATAGATACATCACGTATTACACCAATTTTATTTTTACCACATAATTACGGGGACATATTGAATTGATAATGAGTTTAGCTAATGTTTTAAATCTTACCTGTTTATAAATTCATTTAGTAAAACAATCGTCCAGACAAGATGATCACACCAATATTATCAAACTCTGTAAACAATAAATCAACTCTGATTTCATTTTCAAAACAATAAAAAACTGGAGACGCAAGACGCCGACAAGTTGTATTTGAATGAAACGAGCGCGGTGTCTGTTGTGATATTGATGTGCACTGTGTGTGTTATAATGCGTTGCTATTGACGACGGGCATTATAAAGAAGGAAATGCTATAGAATAGAATCTTGCTTAAAAAACTGCATAGAGCTGCTTGTTTATTTGTTGTTTGTTGATTTTCATTTATAAAACATGTTGAAATGTTTTCATTTGAAATGTGTGAGCAGTTCTTTTTGAACACTTCCATGTAATTTTAAGAAAACCGTGATAATATTGATAATCGTGATAATTTTGGACACTATAATCGTGATATGAAATTTTCATACCGTCCCATCCCTAGAGTGTAATGTTGCTGTTGGTGCATGAACAGTATCTGCTGAAAGTTCAGGTGTAAGCAGAGATATCGTCTTTTAAAAATCAGGAAGTTTAATGCCTACAAAAACGACTCGATTGGGACTACAGCTGGGTTTTAGACGTCACTAACCCACACATTTGCACAACCTTCCCTCCGGAATATGCAAAAAAGGGCATGCGCATATTTCTGCGGCTCGTCGAGTGTGTTGTGTTCACCGTTCAGCCCTTTAGGTCTTCGAGCTTTCCACGGACGCTGTACTTCGTCAACAATGGATACGATTTATGTTTGTTTATGTCCCTGAAAATGACGATCGTAATTTAGCTCTCTGTGCTGCGCATTTACGGAAGACAGCTTCCAGAATCTCCACGAATTCAACACCGGATTCAACAAGAAACTGTTACTAAAACATGAAGCAGTTCCAGCTTTAAAACCAGAGGCAGCAGTTGTTGGGTCACAACCTGTAGTAGGCGAAGACTTTAATCATTTTAAATGTATTTTCATGTATAATTTAGGACGTTTTTCAAATGCCAGCGCTGGCTTTATAGCCACTAGGCTACTACATTTTTTTCTTCTTTTTTTTTGTCTACGACAAACGCGTGCAAACATTATGGACCTGAATTTTGTATAAGTACTAATGTTGTAAATGTTTTTTCATGTATCGATACTTTATGACGTTATTTTCGATTTGATCAAGAACGTAAACCAATGCCAAGGCTGTTTGTGTTTATAACGTTAGTAGTCAGTCAGTTCAATAATATAGTGTAAAACAAACGTGTATAATGTAAAAAAATATATAGGCTAGTAAGCATTCAGAATACGTTTAGTAAGAGCCGTGTGTCGTGAGGTTCTGCTTGACTCTCTTCATTCGCGCTTTCTGGGTCTGATTCTGGCTCATTCTGATACTGCAGTCTCGACACCATTATTTACATTGAACCTAAGCACATGCACGTTTCGCCCGTAAAGGCAATGGGCGTGACTCTTCCGGACAACGTGAGCTTAAGTTTAGCCAATTACAACACACCGGCCCAAACTAACCAATCTGAGCCCACTGCCTGTTTCTGAGGGAGTGGTTTCATAGACTCAGGAAGTCAACCAGTCGTTCAAAGGACAGAGGAGAAAGCGGCTTACAATAAAGGTGAAGTTTATGAAAAATAAGACTTTTTAAAAAAGAAAAACTATGAATACATGTAATATTGCACCCCATAAACACAATCATGCAAAGAAAAAAAGCAGTCAACCACCCCTTTAAACTGTCATTAGTGAAGCTCATTACCTTAACCCACACGTTGCTTCGGGGTCATATCGATACAGCAAGTTGCTTGCAGAATCTCCCCCATTGTCCCGCTCAGGAGCTCCCACTGCAGTGAAGATAAATCCCCCCAAACTGCAACCAGTGGTGACTTCTCTGAGCTGGCAGCTGTGTCTTCGAGCAACCCACGTTCCTGCTTCTTCATCCAGCCAGGACACCTCGGCACTCAACTCCTCTTCACGTTCAGATACCTCCCCTCCCACCAACAACAGGCGCTCCACACCTCCTCGAAGGCCTGTGCGTGTGGTCTGGAGAACAGGTTGGGCGCTCAGTCTCGTGTGGTAGCCCACTGCTTCCTCCACTGATGCCTCACAGCCTGCGTCCGGAGGCAGCAGGGAACGTAATGGCTGGCAATATGCGCCCTATGAGGTCATCTGGTGGGATGAGAGCTAAGCGAATGTTGGAGAGAAGCTGCTGGGCGAACACAAGACGTTCGGGTCTTTGACTCAACCACTGCAAGGTGACCTGCAGAAGAGCTTGCTCGTTCTCGTGCTGCACCTGCTCATCCGCGAGGTAAGCACAAAGCTTGGGCAGCCGCACGTCTCTGAAGGAACTCGGATGTGACGGAAAGCGTGGTGAAATGCTCCAGAATAAAGCAATCTATGAAGGCATCCAGGCGGTCTAGACTATAAAGGAAGGCAAGCTCCTGAAGGTACAAGTAGTTGTCCTCACGTACCTCTTTCTCCAGATATTGGCAACAGAAATCTACAGCTCGCCACACCTGCAGCAAGTGAGCGGTTTCCAGGACGTAGTCGATGTTTCCACCATCGAGTGGTAACTCTCCGCTGTACAGGAAGTCCACTACTGCTTTAACACCAACGTATGAGGCTCCCACCAGCTCTACCTCTGCCTCGTGTTCCTCTCGCATGCCCAAGGTGAACATCGCCTGGAAGTAGGGGCTGGATACCGCAAGCAAAGCCCGATGTGCAGGGATCCGCTGGTCATCGGCCACCAGAACAACATCACACAGCTGGCCATGCTGTCTTTGCTCATTTAACCCTTGAAGGAGGTAGTTAGCCCTGGTCTGCCCATCGATACACCTGTTGTGCATCAGAGTCAGTTAGTTCATGATAGTTTCAAGACACTTGTTACAGACTTTTTTAAAGTTCGTTAAATATAAAATGTGCAGTTTTTATATTCTC
Organism: Hybognathus amarus; assembly: GCA_030378365.1. Classification (NCBI taxonomy): domain Eukaryota; kingdom Metazoa; phylum Chordata; class Actinopteri; order Cypriniformes; family Leuciscidae; genus Hybognathus; species Hybognathus amarus. The sequence continues at coordinate 1,540 of JAQIUQ010005923.1, read as the reverse complement.
TCAATTCTTATCATCCCAGTGTTTTAAGACTTTATACTGACACCTTGTGCATGAGGTTTGTTAGCTAGTCATGTGACGTCAACAGTATCACTCCTTGAAGAATACAAACTTTTTCTAGCAGACTGATGTAACAGGAGTTTTAATTTAGTGTAAAGGCAGATGATTACCTTGTATTTAACTAACTATAAAAAGAAAAAGTATTGCTTTTATTCATAATGCAATCACTGATAATCAATAATTGAGTAGCAATAAATGTTTATTTCATTTTAGGAATTTTAATTATTATTGACAAAAACAAAATATGACAGGGTGGTGCATCAGTTATTTTATTATTATTTCTATACTATCAAAGAATCTATTTAAATTAGCTTTTACTTTTTATATTTTCTGCTTTCATTTTACCTTTAGTTTTAAGTTTATGTTATTCTGTCACACACACACACACACACACACACACACACACACACACACACACACACACACACACACACACACACAACACACACACACACGCGTGTGTATATATATATATATATATACACATATATATATGTATATATATATATATATATATATATTTCTATTTAGTTTTAATTTCTTTGTATATCAGTTTTAGTCATTTTAGTACTTCAACTTATTTCAGTTGGTTTTCATTTAAGATTTTTAAGTTATATTTTATTGCGGTTTTATTTCAATCATCAAAAATGATTTTAATGAATTTGGTCAACCATAACAAATCCTAATGCATACCTTTGAATATTCACTTATTCTGTGAGGACGAGAAAGACGAGATTGCTTTCCAATGTCCATTGTGTCACCTGCCATAGGAACTCTCTGCAAAATATCGTAAACATTTTTTTATCGGGAAGAAATTAAATGTTACCAGGTATAATATACAGTTATAATTATATAACGCTCAAAACAGGAACAGACGTAGTAAAAATGACAAGTGCTGAATACAAAAGGAAAGGGGCATTTACACATGCACACTCGTGATTACGTTTTACTGATATTCAATTTAATTTGACATATTTTATCGATACATCTTAGACAACAACCTTACAGTCAAATGCATATATTATTTTACCATTTTCCCATGCTTTGTCCGTATTAACTACTGAGTTAAATACCCGTACGTGACTATAAGCAAGTTAATTTTGACCCTAGCAGCAGTGCATGCAGTGAGTTCTCTCACTTCCGTGTTGACCTTTATTTCAAAATAAAAGTTTTTTTGTGCTCAATTTCGCCCTGTGGAAATTCAGACTGAAGTGTCTACATACTACTACTACCACTAATAATAATAATAATAATACAAACATATTACCATTTTACACAACATTGCACCATCAGAAAAAAATAAAACATTTAATTAATGTTTAATAAAAGACAAGACAAATATGCTTAGTTCTTTGAGTTTCATTTGAATTGTTCTTTGCAAAGTGATAATCATCTTTTGCCTGCAATAAGGGATATTATGCAAACTCAGCGATAGTACTCTGTGTGAAATAATAATTCGCACTTATTCTGAAGTTATGAAGCA
>JAQIUQ010005922.1:0-12988 GCA_030378365.1 Hybognathus amarus | reverse complement strand
TTGGAAAAATTAAGAGACCACTGCTGATTTGGCAGTGGTCTCTTAATTTTTTCCATAGCTGTATATATATATATATATATATATATATATATATATATATATATATATATATATATATATATATATATATATATATATATATATATATATATATATATATATATATATATATATATATATATATACATATATACATATATATACATATATATACAGCAATGGAAAAAAATTAAGAGAAACTGCCAAATCAGCAGTTGCTCTGGATTTATTATTTATAATATAAATAATAAATCCAGAGCAACTGCTGATTTGGCAGTGGTCTCTTAATTTTTTCCATAGCTGTATATATATACATTCTAAAATGTAATTTATTCCTGTGATGGCAAAGGTCAATTTCAGCCACCATTACTCCAATCTTAAATGTCACATGATCCTTCAGAAATCATTTTATATGCCAATTTGATGATCATTTCTTATTAGTAACAATGTTGAAAACCATTTAATAATTTTTGCAGAATTCAAGATAATTTTTTTCAGCATTTTTTGATGAATAGACATTTCAAAAGACCAGCATTTAGTTGATACATATTTGTATCAAAGTGTATTTCTCTAAGATTTCTTTTAAATCTTATTAACCCCAAACTTTTGAATAATATTGTACTTATTCATAAAATCATAAAATGAAGAAAACGGTGGAAACAGTCATGTAAAATGGTCACAGGATGTTTTAATTGTAACGGAGAACTCCAAAAAAACTTGTAACAAAACCTACAATATTGGTTTGTGCTTTTCAACTTCAATTCATAGTCTAACACATCACAGTATCTCACCGCTGACCTCTTTTTAAAAGGATCTGAGAGGCAATCAATGGCATCAGGCTTATGGCAACCTACATTCAGAAAGTCAATACTCTCATAAAAGTGTTCTTCAGATCACTTTTTGAATCCAGTAAGGTGCCCCAGACAATCACCTGTGTTGCTGTTGGCTGGAATTCTGTTTGTCTCTCTCTGTGTGTCCCGAGGTATGACCCTCTATACCATTGGTTTGCTGGGATCTGACAAGGCACACACACGCCGAAGCTCCAGCAATGTGCTTCGGTAGATTTGGACCCAAGACCCACTGGCCCTTGTCTGGAGAAAACACTTGAGTGCCCTGAGAAAAGTCCATGGCCTCCCAGGTGTACCCTCCCAATACGTAGATCTTTCCATCCAAGACCGCCACCCCTGCCTCACTGTTAGGGTACCTGAGAGGGGCTATCTTGGTCCATTGATCAGTCTGCGGGTCAAATGCCTCCACTCCCAACACGTCAAAACGCTCCATGCTGTCCTCATGGTCATCACTGCCCCCGATGACATAGATTCTGTCCTCCAGAGACGCCATAGAGTGCCAGCCTTGGAGCCAACATCATGGCCTGTCGTTCTGACCACGTGTCCGCAGTTTTAGGGTCATAACTTAGCATGTCACGTCTGTACAGGGCCGAATCATGGTAATCATGACCCCCAGAGATGTAGACAATGCCCTTGAGAATAGTGCCCGCATGACCATATGTGAATCTATGAAAGAAGATTTTAAAGAAAAAACTGAATGACATTTGACAGTTAATTGAACATGAGAAAGGGTGAGATTTGAGCCACTTTTAGGGTATTTTTGTGTGTGAATATTTTCAGAAAAGTTTGTCAGCCCCAATAAATTACCTCTAGAATCAGAATCAGTTTTTATTGCCAAGTACAACATATACAAGAAATTTGTACTAATGCAAAGGTGCATAAAAATAGTAAGAAAACAAGGAATAAAAATGTTATTAATAAAAATAGACATCTATTTTAAAATGTAACTATACATTAGTGTAATGAGTGCAAAAAGTCACAGTTTGAACTTTGAAGAAGGTGTAGCATAGCAGACTAAGTAGTGTGCGATTTATGTAACAGTGTATTAAAAAGGTTTGATGAGGCCAGTTACAAATGGAAAGAAACTGTTTTTGTGGTGTAAGGTTTATGTTCCACGGTGGAAAGTCGGTCCAATGTGATTAAATGATATGAATGTTAGTGAGATGCTATTCATTTGTGACCATGTCACAAATGTGTTGGTACAATTGAATTCTGTTTGAAAAAGTCTGCATTTATTTGATTTTCTATTTTAAAATGTAATGTAATGCAAAGCTGAATTTTTGGTAACACTTTACAATAAGGTTCATTAGTTACTACATTAGTTAACATTAACAAAGAATGAACAATAATTCTTCAGCCTTTGTTAATCTTTGGTAATGTTAATTTTAACATTTACTAATACTTTATTAAAATCTTGTTAACATTAGTTAATGCACTGTGAACTAACATAAACAACAATGAACAGCTAGATTTGTATTAACTAACGTTAACAAATAATAACAAATACAGTAACAAATGGTTAGTTCATGTTAGTTAATGCATGAACTAATGTTTAATAAATGAACCTTATTGTAAAGTGTTACCAAATTTTTTTTAGCATCATTACAGTCTTAAGTGTGACATGACCCCTCAGAAACTATTCTAATATTCTGATTTGTTGCTCAAGAAACGTATTATTATCAATGATGAAAAACAGTTGTGCTGATTAATAGTTTTTTGAAAACCATGAAACATTCTTATTAAAAATTCTTTGATGAATAGAAAAGTCAATTTAAATATTAATTTACTTAAAAATATCTTACTGACCCTAAACGTTTGAACAGCAGTATACAATGTAGATTCAAATACATATCCACAACATGACTGTTGCGTAAACATACACGCCACTTTCAAGTCAAGTGGCGTGTTATTTATACGCATTATGCGTGTACGTGTTTGTCTACGCCGTTAAATGCCTGAGCTGATTCCGCATGTATGTACAACGCCATTAAATGAGCGAAACGAAGCAAAATGTACATCTACATCTGGGGAGCGAGATGTACATCTGGGGACGGGGTTGGGGTAGGTCATATATTTATATAGTAATGTAAACAGCGTTCATTAACACGCTGAAAAACGGTTATGCGTGTAGAAAGCACGCCAAAAATAGAAATACGATGTGCCATCCACCAAAAATTGGTGTGTCATACACATGCCAAACTTATAAAAAAAAATTATTCAAAAAATCAAACCAACCTGGGCAATCCTGCAACATAGACCCAGTAGTCCTCAACAGGATGGTACACTTCAACAGAAGACAAAGCACCGCTATCATTGCGTCCCCAACGGCAATAAGGCAGTCTCCCAGGGTTCCCAGATAGAAATCCACACGCCGCTGGTTCATAGAAGCACCCTGCAAAACATTTCAAACTCTCGTACAATTCTCTACTTGTCTCATGCTTGCTAATTATTATTATTTTAATTAAAATTTAATTTGACATTTTGTATCTTCATCTATATTATTACTCTATATGTATACAATTAAAGGTCAATAACCATGACTTCACTCTCCACCAATTTCACTTTCTCCCACATCCCTCAGCCAAATGGGCATGGGTAACTGTCTCCTCTCTTGTTTTACTGCAATTACACATCATTTCAATATCATGCCATCATCACTGTTACTAATCCTGCCAAACTTCATCTTATTGTCATTTACCGCCCACCAGGTCAACTAGGCAGCTTCCTGGAAGAGCTGAATGTGCTGGTGTAGTTCTTGGTGACTTCAACATCCACCAGACAAACCTCAAGCAGCTGATTTCCTAACTCTTTCTAGCCTTATTTGACTTGTTTGAGCACACTCTTGTGACACACAAAGCAGGAGAAAAAAGATAGATCTCATTCTCACAAGTCCACTACATCTTTCTGACCACTTCTTTCACCAGTTCTCTCTGCCTGAATCCTCCTGTAAGAGCCATTATGTCCATTAAATGTCTGTTGTATTTCCACTGGTGAACATTGGGTGGAGTATGGGTTTTATTTGGTATAAAGGTAACCAACGAGTAAGAGACACCAGGTGTAATGGGAAGCAAACAATTTTTGACCGTGTCTAGCATCAATAGAGGACATGATAACTGATGATGGCAATCTGTTTGAGCATCTGAGCTGAAACCAAATAAACTGTGTAAATGAAGTACTGGACTGAAATGTGACAGATATCCCTACAAACACCTCTGAGTGACAAGATGGTCATTTGTCGCTACACCTCCTCTGGTCACCTTTTGCTGTAGCCTCCGTTCCTCTCCTAGAACACTTTTCCTTACTGTCTCTGCATCCCTCCCACTAACCACTTCTCGCTCCATTGTGGCCAGAATCGAATATAAAGGGGTCATATGATGCCAAGTTTACTACTCCACCAGCTAAAGTCACTGAATGAGTGACGCCTTGTTTGTTCACCAATTCACTTTCTAAATCTTTCACCCTCTTTGTTTCCCTCTGGTGGAATGAGCTGCCAAATTCCACCCAAAACCACTGCCATTTTTCAAGAAGCAGCTGAAGACACTTCTTTCACAAGCACTTAAGCACTCAATACCCTTAATGCACAAACACACACACACAGAAATCTCAGCATTTCTTCTCTATTTATCCCAGAAATGTACACATTTGACATTAAATCATTTTTCTTGAGCTTAGATGAAGACAAAATTATGTAGTAATAAACAAAAAAATAATAAATAGTAATAATGTATTAATAATAAAATTTAAATCAAGAGTGATTAGCCATTGGTCTAGAGCCCTGCGGTTGACTTTTTAAAGGGGGGGTTGATTGCGATTTCACTTTTTCATTTTAAATAGTGTGTAATAGGGATGGGACGATAACCGGTTTCACGATAAACCACGATAAAATATACTGACGGTTAGTATTATCGTTTAAAATGTAATTATCATTAAAACCGTGTTTGATTATCGCGATTTTAATAACTCACTAAATCCTGTCGGCTAGTCTGACGCAGCCGCGCGCTGCACGCAATGTTTACTATTCGAGAAGGAATGGCGGAAGGCAGTGACCGTGCTTGGGAGATTCAGCCTTTTAAGAGGACCAAATCTGGGATGTGGTCATAGTTAGGTTTTTACAAAAGTCCTGAGGGAAACTTGATCGAGGATAGTCACCCTGTCTGCAGAACAAAAAGTCACTGTCCAAAAGAAACACTTGAAATCTGCCGAGTCGTCTTCTTGTGTAACCATCACCCGCTGTTATAGCGAACGCAAGGCAAGTTAACTTTGACCTCAATACCAAAACTACTTCTGGGAAACAATTGGGCACGAAATGTTGTTCTGAGTTTAAACATTTTATGTCACTCACTTGAAATAGAAGTAGCTTCCGCGAAGAAAATTTTGCAGCAAGTGTCTTTGACCCGATGAACGAACATCTTCAAATAAGATTATTATTAAGAGTGATGTTTTAAGGGATAGTAATGTATAGATACATCACGTATTACACCAATTTTATTTTTACCACATAATTACGGGGACATATTGAATTGATAATGAGTTTAGCTAATGTTTTAAATCTTACCTGTTTATAAATTCATTTAGTAAAACAATCGTCCAGACAAGATGATCACACCAATATTATCAAACTCTGTAAACAATAAATCAACTCTGATTTCATTTTCAAAACAATAAAAAACTGGAGACGCAAGACGGCCGGCAAGTTGTATTTGAATGAAACGAGCGCGTGTCTGTTGTGATATTGATGTGCGCTGTGTGTGTTATAATGCGTTGCTATTGACGACGGGCATTATAAAGAAGGAAATGCTATAGAATAGAATCTTGCTTAAAAAACTGCATAGAGCTGCTTGTTTATTTGTTGTTTGTTGATTTTCATTTATAAAACATGTTGAAATGTTTTCATTTGAAATGTGTGAGCAGTTCTTTTTGAACACTTCCATGTAATTTTAAGAAAACCGTGATAATATTGATAATCGTGATAATTTTGGACACTATAATCGTGATATGAAATTTTCATACCATCCCATCCCTAGTGTGTAATGTTGCTGTTGGTGCATGAACAGTATCTGCAAAGTTGCAGCGCTGAAAGTTCAGTGTAAGCAGAGATATCGTCTTTTAAAAATCAGGAAGTTTAATGCCTACAAAAACGACTTGATTGGGACTACAGCTGGGTTTTAGACGTCACTAACCCACACATTTGCACAACCCTCCCCCGGAATATGCAAAAAAGGGCATGCGCATATTTCTGCGGCTCGTCGAATGTGTTGTGTTCACCCAGCCCTTTAGGTCTTCGAGCTTTCCACGGACGCTGTACTTCGTCAACAATGGATACGATTCTATGTTTGTTTATGTCCCTGAAAATGACGATCGTAATTTAGCTCTCTGTGCTGCGCATTTTACGGAAGACAGCTTCCAGAATCTCCACGAATTCAACACCGGATTCAACAAGAAACTGTTACTAAAACATGAAGCAGTTCCAGCTTTAAAACCAGAGGCAGCAGTTGTTGGGTCACAACCTGTAGTAGGCGAAGACTTAAATCATTTTAAATGTATTTTCATGTATAATTTCAGACGTAGCCTTGTGTTTTATTTTTTTCAAATGCCAGCGCTGGCTTTATAGCCACTAGGCTACTACATTTTTTTTCTTTTTTTTTGTCTACGACAAACGCGTGCAAACATTACTGGACCTGAATTTTGTATAAGTACTAATGTTGTAAATGTTTTTTCATGTATCGATACTTTATGACGTTATTTTCGATTTAATCAAGAACGTAAACCAATGCCAACGCTGTTTGTGTTTATAACGTTAGTAGTCAGTCAGTTCAATAATATAGTGTAAAACAAACGTGTATAATGTAAAAAAATATATAGTGCTAGTAAGCATTCAGATACGTTTAGTAAGAGCCGTGTGTCGTGAGGTTCTGCTTGACTCTCTTCATCGCGCCTTCTGGGTCTGATTCTGGCTCATTCTGATACTGCAGTCTCGACACCATTATTTACATTGAACCTAAGCACATGCACGTTTCGCCCGTAAAGGCAATGGGCGTGACTCTTCCGGACAACGTGAGCTAAAGTTTAGCCAATTACGACACACCGGCCCAAACTTAACCAATCTGAGCCCACTGCCTGTTTCTGAGGGAGTGTTTTCATAGACTCAGGAAGTCAACCAGTCGTTCAAAGGACAGAGGAGAAAGCGGCTTACAATAAAGGTGAAGTTTATGAAAAATAAGACTTTTTAAAAAAGAAAAACTATGAATACATGTAATATTGCACCCCATAAACACAATCATGCAAAGAAAAAAAGTAGTGGTGCACGATATGACCGCCCGATATAACATCGGCCGATTGGTAATTTTTTTATACATTCGGTATCGTTCCGATGTCAAAAATAGGGCCGATGTGAACAGGCCGATGATCATTCCTATGTATTTGACGTGCGTGCAGATTCGAGTGTGGGGGCTGGGATGTGCGCAAGTCCGCTTAAAAACGTCAAGCGCCTGAAGACTGGAACTGGCGCGCTGTTTTCTGTCAGCCTAATGCGTATTTTTGTCCCGCCAAAGCCATATTTGACCGGGTAAGTGATGTAGATGAGATGACTGCTTGCTCGTTTAACTGAGGGAACGGAGAGAGTGAAAGCACAGTGGTTCGCGTCGTCTTCAAACTGTCTCTCTCTCTCCCTCACTTCGCGCATGTTTATGAATTGAGTTGACTGAATAGACGAGAATACACAATGGTAAAAGTTTTTTTTCTGAACTACTGGTTGTGAATTGTGCTAAAATAGCGTTGCCTTATCTTCTCTGAACAGCTTTCCACACATCAGATCAGATGACATAAACCACACTTTCAATAAACCAAAAAAAATCTACCTGGTGATGAAATGTTTTCTGTGTTAAGAGACTATAGAAAAATAGGTTGAGACAAATCTTGTGCATTGTCCTTGAACTGCCTGGATAATCACACAACATGTGCCGTGCTCCGATTAATGACACAATACATCCAATTACGAACTAATGACTCATTCTGAACCGATTCACTTTAATGAATGGTTAAAACAACTGATCTGTCCTGCACTGAACTCAAGAGCATGAGAGTGGAAACACTTTACAATAAGGTTCCATTTATTAAAGTGTTACATTTATTAACATTCGATTAATATTAAGTTTAATTTAATGTTATAATATATAAGTATATATTTAATATTATTTAATATTAGATTTACTCCATGACAAAACCACCCAGCCCAGTCAAAGAATTATTAATTCTTTCCAAATAGAGATATTCAGTAATCTGGTGAAATTGTTTTATCGCAAATTCACAATATATATCACAGAAAAATAAAATATCACAAAATGTAATTTTTTACCAATTTCTGTGCAGCCCAAATCCTCGTGATGTGTTCTACTACATAGATATATGACATTCGGCAAATATCGGTATTGGCAATAACAGCAATATTAATATCGGTTATCGGCACTCGGCCACAAATTTTCACATCGGTGCATCACTAAAAAGCAGTCAACCACCCCTTTAAACTGTCAGTAAGTGAAGCTCATTACCTTAACCCACACGTTGCTTCGGGGTCATATCGGATACAGCAAGTTGCTTGCAGAATCTCCCCATTGTCCCGTAAGGAGCTCCCACCTGCAGTGAAGATAAATCCCCCAAAACTGCAACGCAGTGGTGACTTCTCTGAGCTGGCAGCTGTGTTCTGAGCAACCCACGTTCCTGCTTCTTCATCCAGCCAGGACACCTCGGCACTCAACTCCTCTCACGTTCAGATACCTCCCCTCCCACCAACAACAGGCGCTCCACACCTCCTCGAAGGCCTGTGCGTGTGGTCTGGAGAACAGGTTGGGGCGCTCAGTCTCGTGTGGTAGCCCACTGCTTCCTCCACTGAATGCCTCACAGCCTGCGTCCGGAGGCAGCAGGGAACGTATGGCTGGCAATATGCGCCCATGAGGTCATCTGGTGGGATGAGAGCTAAGCGAATGTTGGAGAGAAGCTGCTGGGCGAACACAAGACGTTCGGGTCTTTGACTCAACCACTGCAAGGTGACCTGCAGAAGAGCTTGCTCGTTCTCGTGCTGCACCTGCTCATCCGCGAGGTAAGCACAAAGCTTGGGCAGCCGCACGTCTTGAAGGAACTCGGATGTGACGGAAAGCGTGGTGAAATGCTCCAGAATAAAGCGATCTATGAAGGCATCCAGGCGGTCTAGACTATAAAGGAAGGCAAGCTCCTGAAGGTACAAGTAGTTGTCCTCACGTACCTCTTTCTCCAGATATTGGCAACAGAAATCTACAGCTCGCCACACCTGCAGCAAGTGAGCGGTTTCCAGGACGTAGTCGATGTTTCCACCATCGAGTGGTAACTCTCCGCTGTACAGGAAGTCCACTACTGCTTTAACACCAACGTATGAGGCTCCCACCAGCTCTACCTCTGCCTCGTGTTCCTCTCGCATGCCCAAGGTGAACATCGCCTGGAAGTAGGGGCTGGATACCGCAAGCAAAGCCCGATGTGCAGGGATCCGCTGGTCATCGGCCACCAGAACAACATCACACAGCTGGCCATGCTGTCTTTGCTCATTTAACCCTTGAAGGAGGTAGTTAGCCTGGTCTGCCCATCGATACACCTGTTGTGCATCAGAGTCAGTTAGTTCATGATAGTTTCAAGACACTTGTTACAGACTTTTTTAAAGTTCGTTAAATATAAAATGTGCAGTTTTTATATTCTCTCAATTCTTATCATCCCAGTGTTTTAAGACTTTATACTGACACCTTGTGCATGAGGTTTGTTAGCTAGTCATGTGACGTCAACACTATCACTCCTTGAAGAATACAAACTTTTTCTAGCAGACTGATGTAACAGGAGTTTTAATTTAGTGTAAAGGCAGATGATTACCTTGTATTTAACTAACTATAAAAAGAAAAAGTATTGCTTTTATTCATAATGCAATCACTGATAATCAATAATTGAGTAGCAATAAATGTTTATTTCATTTTAGGAATTTTAATTATTATTGACAAAAACAAAATATGACAGGGTGGTGCATCAGTTATTTTATTATTATTTCTATACTATCAAAGAATCTATTTAAATTAGCTTTTACTTTTTATATTTTCTGCTTTCATTTTACCTTTAGTTTTAAGTTTATGTTATTCTGTCACACACACACACACACACACACACACACACACACACACACACACACACACACACACACACACACACACACACACACACACACACACACACACACACACACACACACACACACACACACGTGTGTATATATATATATATATATATATTTCTATTTAGTTTTAATTTCTTTGTATATCAGTTTTAGTCATTTTAGTACTTCAACTTATTTCAGTTGGTTTTCATTTAAGATTTTTAAGTTATATTTTATTGCGGTTTTATTTCAATCATCAAAAATGATTTTAATGAATTTGGTCAACCATAACAAATCCTAATGCATACCTTTGAATATTCACTTATTCTGTGAGGACGAGAAAGACGAGATTGCTTTCCAATGTCCATTGTGTCACCTGCCATAGGACTCTCTGCAAAATATCGTAAACATTTTTTTATCGGGAGAAATTAAATGTTACCAGGTATAATATACAGTTATAATTATATAACGCTCAAAACAGGAACAGACGTAGTAAAAATGACAAGTGCTGAATACAAAAGGAAAGGGGCATTTACACATGCACACTCGTGATTACGTTTTACTGATATTCAATTTAATTTGACATATTTTATCGATACATCTTAGACAACAACCTTACAGTCAAATGCATATATTATTTTACCATTTTCCCATGCTTTGTCCGTATTAACTACTGAGTTAAATACCGTACGTGACTATAAGCAAGTTATTTTGACCCTAGCACAGTGATGCAGTGAGTTCTCTCACTTCCGTGTTGACCTTTATTTCAAAATAAAAGTTTTTTTGTGCTCAATTTCGCCCTGTGGAAATTCAGACTGAAGTGTCTACATACTACTACTACCACTAATAATAATAATAATAATACAAACATATTACCATTTTACACAACATTGCACCATCAGAAAAAAATAAAACATTTAATTAATGTTTAATAAAAGACAAGACAAATATGCTTAGTTCTTTGAGTTTTATTTGAATTGTTCTTTGCAAAGTGATAATCATCTTTTGCCTGCAATAAGGGATATTATGCAAACTCAGCGATAGTACTCTGTGTGAAATAATATATTCGCACTTATTCTGAAGTTATGAAGCAACTCTATTAGGGCTGCACGATTAATCGAAAAAAAATCGCGATCTCGATTCAAACACAAATGCGATCTCATTTCTTAATGATGGCGATTCACTTCCGTCTATTTCCCTGCATTCAGATCATGCTGCATTCACGCGTTATATTGGTCACACTCACAAAAAAGAGAGAGAGAGAGAGAGAGAGAGAGAGAGAGAGAGAGAGAGAGAGAGAGAGAGAGAGAGAGAGAGAGAGAGAGAGAGACTGAAAGTTCAACATGAAAGTTGGGAAGACCGCAGTTTGTAATTATTCAGTTTGGGTGAAAGTGTGATGTCTGATTCTAAAAAAAGCTAAAGTAAACTAGCCAGAAAATATTAAATATAGCCTACACTCAGTGTTGTGCATGAACGCGTTAAATGAACGACGTTCACTGAACTCGTTCATATTTTCGCCGAACGCTGAACTGAACGAATCACTTTTCATACCATGAACGCGAACGAGAGCGGCGCTCACTCTGTCCGGAATGAACGAGCAGCACGCGCAGTTCACGTTCACGCTCATTTGAAAAGTCAGGTTTTACCTCCAACCCCCGTTTTGAGTCGCCGAATCCAACCCCCGACAATATTGTTGTAGAGGTCTATTATCACCTCTGGGTATGTTAGACGAGGTCGAAGTATTCATAGTACTGGGTAACGTGAAGGCAGGGGGAGTTGCAATAGTATGCATACTTGGTGCGCGCGCGCAGCGAGGTAGATCTGGCCGTGCGCTGCTCGTATCATCACTTATGATCTGCGCTTTTCCACAACGAGTGATCTTTTGAACTAAACAGGTCTTATCTACTTATGTTTGTGTGTCATATGAATATTAAATGCCCCATACATGGAATCAGAGTGCCTACTGTACGTAGTAAGTTAAGTTGTTCAGCTGGTAGCTGTTCATTTTCTTTAGACAAATATAATCAGGAAGATTGTTTTATTATAATCAATGTAAATGGCATTTTCATCGTTTACTCACTGTTTACTTCCTTTTGAAGGTGTGAAAATGTGTTGGTTGAGTATTGCACATTGAGCAGGGTAAGCCCAAGCTAATATGACATTACAGTACAATGACTACTTTGGTCTGGTTTACATAGTTACTGCCGTTCAGAATATGCTGGATTTTTGTCAGTAGACTGATCTTTTCCCATGAACCTAAATATACCTTTTTAAAGTCCTGGGTAATTTGGTTCATGCTGGCTAAATAAAATTCACTGAACATACACCCTGATTGCACCTTATTTCCAATTGCTACATATCATGATTACACATTATTTAAGGGGTAATACATTATTTTCTCCTGGCTATAATAATTGTCTCTTGTTTATTGGTACAATAATTTTGATTAGTTTTGGAGTGGCAGTGATTTGCAGCTGGTAATGGATGGTAAAGAGGTTCTATTGAGTAAGATAGTGGCCTAAAGAATTTAACAAATGAACGGTGAACTAGTTCATTTTTAGATATGTGAACTTAGTTCAGTTTTTAAAAAAAAATGAACTATGAACGTGAACTAGTTCATTATAATCTGTGTGAACTGAACTTTGAGCTAGTTCTTTTTAAGTATGAACTGGCACAACACTGCCTACACTTTATTTTAGTTCATGTAATACACAGACAGCTACATAGGCTAGCCCCAAAGAGCCAGCTTAAACAATTTAGATTTTTTTTATTTATTTTTTGTTACTGCACTTTCGGTCTTGTGTTTTTTTTTTTTTTTTTTTTTTTCTTGAGTGCAATACATTTTGGATGAAAAAAAAGAGAGTAATGTAAGAATCAGTGATCTCAATTCCCATGGAGAAAAATCGTTGATTCACATTTTAGCAAGAATCGTGCAGCC
>JAQIUQ010005914.1:0-43276 GCA_030378365.1 Hybognathus amarus | reverse complement strand
GTTTTGGTAATCTTGCAGTGGAATGCAAGAAGTTTAATCGCAAACGGGCAAGAATTTAAGCATTTTGTAGCAAATTGTGATATGTACCCTGATATTATTTGTGTTCAAGAAACGTGGCTTAAGCCACAGCTCAATTTTATGATTAGTGGATATGAGACAATTAGGAAAGACAGAATTAAAGGAAATGGTGGTGGAGTAGCAACTTTTATTAAAGAAGGTATAGGGTTTAGGAAAATTGTGGATAATAATGATTTTGAGGATGTGGTAGTGGAAGTGTGGGAAGGAAATCGAAAGTATTAGAGTGATTAATTTTTATAACCCATGTGATAAGCTAACTAAGGAAATGTTGGAAAACATTGGAGGAATTGGGGATTTTAATAGGGTGTGGTGTGGTGATTTTAATGCACACAGTACTTTATGGGGGAGTCCTAATACTGATTATAATGGATTGATCATAGAAGATATGCTGGACTGGGGAGAGCTAGTATGCATTAATGACGGAAGCTACACAAGAGTTAATCTTTCTAAATGCAAATACTCTGTGTTAGATTTGACAATAGTATCAGAAAATCTAGCCTGTAGGTGTGATTGGAAAGTATTGAATGAAAGTACTATTGGTAGCGATCATTTTCCTGTTTGTAGTACAATTGGAGTAGAATTATTAAAAACAGGCTTGGAAAGAATTCATAGGTGGAATTTTAAATCAGGGGATTGGGAGATGTACTTACAGATATGTCAGGATAAATTGGTTGAAATTAATGATAATGATGATGAAGATACTGATGTTTTAAATTAAAAAATTAGTGAGGTTCTTAGGAGTACAGCAGAAGAAGTATTTGGCAGAAAGAAGACATGTAGTAAAAGGAAAAGTGTTCCGTGGTGGAATGAAGAATGCAATATGGCAATTAAAGAAAGAAACAGAACGCTTGAAAAAGTAAGAAAATCTATCAGATATGATGACTTTATTGTATATAAAAAAGCTCAAGCAATTGTGAGGAGGATTATCAGGGCAGCAAAAAGAAAGTATTGGAGAGAGTATTGCAATAATATTGGGGGAAATATTGGAATTAATGAGATTTGGAATATGATTAGAAAGATGGGAGGAAAACAAAGAATTAATACTATTCCGACGATAATTCATAATGAGGAAGTAGTTGTGTCTGATAGCAGGAAGGCAGAGATTCTAGCAAAAACATTTGTGAAAGTACATAGTAATGGAAATATATCAAATGACATGATGAAGTTAAGGGAACAGAGTATGAGGAAGAATCCACAAGTATTGGAAGTTAAGGAGTCAACTGGAGAAGCATTGGATTATGAATTAACTTTATATGAGTTAAAAAGAGCAATTGCAGGGACCAAACAAACTTCTCCAGGTAGGGATGAGATATGCTATGAAATGTTTAAGCATTTATCAGATCAGTCATTAAATATAATTTTAAGGTTTTATAATAAAGTATGGAATTCAGGAAAACTTCCAATGGAATGGAAACATGGAGTAATTATACCAGTAGCGAAACCAGGAAAGGATCATACGCAATCTAGTAATTATAGGCCTATTGCTCTAACTTCAAATGTATGTAAGATAATGGAGCGTATGGTAATGAATAGGCTAGTATATGTTATTGAGAAGAGGGATATCTTCTCCCTTTCCAAAGTGGCTTTAGAAAAGGGGAGAAATACTATGGATTCAGTGCTGTGTTTGGAAGCTGATATAAGAAAGGCTCAGATTACAGTTTTTCTCAATTGCTTAAACACTATAACCAGGCTTTTGAACTAAATTTTCAAAACCATAATGCCATTTATCAAAAAACACACCCATTTCCCTAAACTATAAACACTATTCCCTGTTTTGACACATGAGTCAGAATTGTTTAACTGTCACTGCAAAACTCTACACACAAATCCCTTAATATTTCATTGCCTACACCATGTGGTCATTTAGAAAGCACAAGCATTCAATATTGTTCACTCAAGTCAGCATAGTTTCAGCTCAATTAGCACACCATTGCCCAGATGAAAACACTAAGAGTCACAATTTAACACACATAAATCAGAACTTTCAAGATGCCTAAAGGTGTCAGAGTCAGTTCATCTGAGTTTTGGAACAATGGATCCACAAAGAAATGAAGGAAGAAGTTGAGGAGGGAACGGAAGAGGACATGGTGAAGGAGGAGGAAGAGGACGTGGTGAAGGAGAAGGGAGAGGAGGACGAAGAGGAAGAGGAGGACGTGGTGAATGAGGAGGGAGAGGAAGAAGATGAAGGGTGGTGAAGGACTAGGTAGAAGAGATCGTGGTGGAGCAGGAGGAGGAAGAGGAAGGAGACAAGCAGTCTCAGATGAAATTAGAGCCACCATAGTTGATCATGTTCTTGTCCATAACATGACTATGAGTGAGGCTGGACAACGAGTACAGCCAATTTGAGTAGCATCACCGTCACCCCCATCATCAGAGCTTTCAGGGAGAAAAACAGGAAAACGGGTGGATCAGGCATGCAAGAGGATTTTACCCCCACTGCCTGGCAAGGCCTAATATAGCCTTTGATGTGGATGTGATTCCCTGGCCTGACCCAGACCAAAGCCAGGAGGCTGAGGTGGAATAATCTTCTTTTTTTTGTGTGGTACTGTGTACATGAATGAATAAAAAATGTGCCAATGTCTCCATTGGTTGTGTCTTTTGTTCATCATGTGAAAAGGTTTGTGAGGAGAGGAACCACAAGTAACATAACTTACCAGTTTTGGAAATGTTGTTTTGAATTTATTGCACCAGTGTGTTAGACTATGTTTAAGTGTGTGTTATTTTGAGGGCTTGTGTGTCCTGTCTGAGGGCAAAGTTTGGTTTTTCAGCAAGAGTGAATGGTTTTGGGTGTAGAGTTTCATTTTGACCTGAAAATAGGTTGTTTGGGAAACTGGGTGAGACGTTATGGATTTGTGTTTACTGTTTTGAGAATAAGAGGCATAGTTTCAAGAAATGTGTTTAATTAATCGAGAAAAACTGTAATAAAGAGGTTTTGGTAGGTGTTTTTATAGATGTTGAAAAGGCGTATGATATGTTGTGGAAGGAGGGACTTTTAATTAAGTTGGATATGATGGGAATAAAAGGTAAAATGTATAATTGGATTATGAACTTTCTGTTAAATAGAACTATTCAAGTCAGAGTGGGATGTGAGTATTCCCAGATTTATGAAATAGAGAATGGAACCCCGCAAGGAAGTGTCAGCAGTCCAATCTTGTTTAACTTAATGATCAATGACATTTTTTCACAGATAGAACCTGGGATAGGGAAATCTTTATATGCTGATGATGATGCAATATGGAAAAGAGGGCGGAATGTCAAGTTTGTACAGGATAAGGTTCAAAATGCTGTAAAATCGATAGAAAACTGGGCTAATAATTGGGGCTTTAGGCTATCTATGGCAAAAACACAAGTAATTTGTTTTTCAAAAAAGAAGATGAATCCTGGAATAAATATTAAAATGTATGGAGAAACATTAGAGCAGACATCAGTTGTTAGGTTTTTAGGAGTATGGATGGACTCAAAATTAAATTCAGTTCATATTCAGAATATAATAGATAAATGTAAAAAAGTGATAAATATAATGAGATGTCTAGCTGGAGCTGAATGGGGAGCATATCGGCAATCGCTCAAAAATATATATGTGGCACTAATTGGAGCAACTATAGATTACGGTAGCATTGTGTATAGTTCTGCTTCAAAAACTCAGCTTGCTAGGATTGAGACAATTCAGAATCAAGCATTAAGGATTTGTTGTGGAGCAATGAGATCATCACCAGTGTCATCACTTAATGTTGAGATGGGTGTAATGCCACTGGGAATGAGAAGGAGTAAGTTAAGAATGAGATATTGGGCAAACATAAAGGGTCAATCAGGAAACCATCCAGTTAAAAATGTTTTAAGGGATTGTTGGGAATATAACTATAAAGATTTAACAAGTTTTGGATGGATCATTAATGAGGAAGCAAGAGAAATAGAAGAGGTTAATATTGTCAACTGTGTGTCTTTGCCAGCAATTCCTCCTTGGTTTTTTCTAATGCCTTCTATTGATTTACAGTTACACAATGACAAACATAAGGAGAAGATTATCCTGGATAGTGTAAAAGTACAAGATTACATTGATCATATATATTATAGTGCCATCCAGATATATACTGATGGCTCTAAGGATCCACATTCGGGAAAAACATCTGCAGCAGTATTTATACTGCAATTTAGAGTTAACATTTTAAAAAGAACATCAGATTACATTTCGGTATTTTCATCAGAATTAATAGCAATTATATTAGCATTACAGTGGGTTGAAGAAATTCAGCCAAGCAGATCAGTTATATGCACAGACTCTTTATCTGCAATTGAAAGTATAGCAAGTGGTATTTCTACAGCTAGACAGGACTTAATTTATGAAATATTACAAAGTCTTTTTAGAATCAGACAATTGAGAATCGTTATAAATTTTCTTTGGATACCAGCTCATATGGGGGTGGCAGGAAATGAAGAGGTGGATAGTTTAGCAAAGCAGGCCATAAAATTCCAAGAAGTAGATATTAAAATTGCATTGAGTAAGACTGAGATAAAAAGCATAATAGCAAAGGAAATTAGGAAGAAATGGCAGAAGGAATGGGATAGTGGAAATATGGGTCGGCATTTACACAAAATTCAAGGAACAGTTGGTTCAGTAAGAAGAAATTTTGGTAATAGAAGGAGGGATGTTATAATTTCAAGAATGCGTATTGGCCATTGTTTATTAAATCAAAGTATGGCCAGGATTGGGAAACACCAGACTGGATATTGTGACAAATGCAGTTCAGGAAATATGGAAACAGTAGAACATGTATTGTTAAAGTGTGAGGCGTATGAGAGAGAAAGATTTAAATTATTACAAGTATTAAGAGAAATGGAAATTGAAGTTTTATCTATCAAAGCATTATTAGGGAATGGCCCAAAGCAATTTAAAATATATGAAGAATTATTTCATTTCTTAAAGGATACTCATTTAATTAACAGGATTTAGGTCAGTACTACCATAATGTTATCCACACTCCAATCCAGTAGGTGGCGGGAATGCACCATTAAAGTTTGGTTTGCCAACTGCCATTAAACTTGAAAGAAGAAGAAGAAGAAGTCAGTTCAGTTTGGTAGAGGGAAACCGCATGGTTCTTCTTGTTTGCTACCTGCTTTACCCATTTGAAGTCCTGGTTTGAGAACTCAATGAGTTTATGCTCAAATGTGAGTATAGGGTAACTGCAAATCTCTGGATGTAATTGTAATGAAAAAGGTGTGATGTTAGCTGTTTTGCTTTCTTTTGTAGAAAGGACTTTTCATGATTAGTCACCATTGTGTCAATCCACTCTTGTTGTTCTGATTCACGTCTACTGGAAGAGAGATGTAGGAATCTGGATATCAGTACGCTGTAGCAAGGCAGCAACTTTACTATCTTCACCTCATACTCATACTGGATTATTGGATAATATCATTGCGTCGATCTCAAATATCCACTGGATCATGCTCATCCATTCACCATCATCATTTCAACTCCTCTGAAGACTGGACACTGATGATAAGTTGTTTATGTGGTCTCATTTACACAGAGACAAAGACTGTTGATTTCTTTATATTGTTTATTGTTGGGGGCAATTATTGGCACGTGTGAATTAAAATAGAAAAATTATATTTGTTGAGTGAAGTGGTTTTATTTCAGTACCAGTCGAAATTCTGTTGAACCTCCCCAGAGTAACACCAAGAAAGAAAAGGAGGTGTTACAATACAATATAAATCGATATATTTTAGAAAATAGGAAGACAAATAAAAAAGAACAATAAATAAATGCATTACTAGTGAAAAATATAAAATTTTTGGTGCTCTCTCTTTTCTAATAAAATTCTCACAGTTCTGTAAATGTATTCATCTATATATATATATATATATATATATATATATATATATATATATATATATATATATATATATATATTCTATGTATTATAGATTAATGAAATGAAACATTTCTAAAATATATTAGTTACATGCATGCATCTGACAAATTAATAAATAAAAAATTTAAATATAGACCTAGGATGGGGTGGCCATTAAGCAAGATGTCATTTTGAGAAAGGTCCTCACTTTGGTGCAGTGCCATGGAGCCACTGATAGGGTTGTGGCCCTGTCATATGCCAAAGTGTGATGAATGAGCTATCTATAGGTGTAGATAAGGTGATCTCTCCTCCTGATGGAGCTATCTGCTTGTTCCATGACACACCTGCTGGGAGTAGATGCCATTCATTTGGTGCTGCTTCTATAACATGAGACATTTTGGTGTTTCTTAATGCCTCACCATATTCGATTTCTTTTTGTAGCATCCCTATTTCTTCTATACTGTAATTAGCTGGAATACGTTAAAAAATAGTTACTAAATAAATTTATTAATTTAAAGACCACAATAATTGGTCATCTTTATCATTAAATTGTTATCTTAAAATGTCTGTTTACAATTCCAAAAACAATATAGACAGTGACATAAACATTGAATTGATATCCAGGGGCATTTTTTTCTATCATTTAATCAATAAATTTAATTAGAATATAATATGGCACTATAGTGCTGTTACCAATAAAATAAAAATCAGTATCAACAAAAGCCATCTTTGCACTGCAGTTGTGGGACATACAGAAGCTGACTCTAAAGACTGGTTATTTTAAATTTCATTGCTCTGGTTCCTTTCTGCGTTCTGAGCTGGTGTCTCATCAACATTAAAGCAAGCTCCTATCAGCTCCATCCAGCACATTTACACTAAATGTTACCAACAGTGAACATAATTTATCGGTGGGACATGTCCCCACCAATTTTTGTCCCCTCTACTTTTTGAAACATCTCGAAGCACAGATCAGATCAAGTCAGATCAGGGTCCACTGAACGTTCACCTTTTAAATTTTAAATATGCTTTTCAAAAGACAGGTTGCAGTCTAATATAACACAGTAAAAGACCTGGGTGTTACATTAGACTGCAACAAGACTGCATCAGTCTTTTGAAAAGCATATTTCATGTTACAAAAACAACCTTTTTCCACCTTAGAAACATTGGTAAGCTACGTAACATGCTATCTGTCTCTGATGCAGAAAAGTTAGTTCATACATTCATGACCTCGAGAGTAGATACTACTGTACTACTGTAATGCTTTATTAGCTGGTTGTCCCGCATCCTCAATAAACAAGCTACAGTTAGTCCAAAATGCAGCCGCTAGAGTTCTTACGAGATCAAGAATATATGATCATATAACAACGATTCTATCATTCCTTCATTGGTTACCCATAAAGTTCCGTATTAATTACAAGGTGTTGCTTTTGACTTATAAAGCTATAAATGGTTTTGCTCCAGTCTATTTAACGGATCTTCTATCGCCCTACAATCCATCGTGCTCTATAATACAAAGGGGTGCTTCGTCACAAGCACGTACTGGTCCGTTCGTAAAGCACTGCGGCCATTGTAGGGCTGGGCGATATGGCCAAAAAAATTATCACGATAATTTTTCTTATATCAGTCGATATCGATAATTATCACGATATATGTTAAATCTTTATTTCTTTCAAGTTTAAAGGCAGATTTTTGCTCCTAAGTAAAAGTTGTATAAAACAGAGTGTTAATTGTGTTTTAAACGACTATTTAAATGTATGTTCATTAACAAAAACACTAACATCTGTTTTTTTTTTATGAAACAACCACATTTTTATTTGGTAAAAAGTAATATTCTGACTGTTTGAGTTGTATTAAAATTAACCATTGTTCATCCAGTATCATGCATTTAGATCATGATAACCACAGATAAAACCAGGTATAGCCTATAACTTAGCACCTCACTATTATGGCATAACTTTATGGTTTCTGTGGTATTTGAATGAAAAACAGTAGCCAAACAGTTAAATACATTATTAAATACTGTACTTATATTCCATGAGTCATTTAATACAGTGTCTACATTAATAATATTATACAATTCAATATGTATATCCCACATTTCATGGTGCAGTTAATATTACTAGGCTAACCTTACAGTAAATCCATGGTAGGCTAAATTGATTCAGTATCAATTCAGATTCTGACTGCATCGTTGCACGCAGTGTTTCTCCTTTTTGTCAGCGGTGTTTCATCTGCCTTTAAACTGGTTTAAACTTGACATTTGTGTTCTTCACTGATCTCAAGCGCTTCTCACTGGATCTTGTGAGGGAGACGATCAGAGTGCGAGTGTGCGTGAGCTTGCGCTGCGCTCAGTGCGCTGCCGTTTGGACTTTGAGCCGAGCGGATAAATGCTCCGTGTGGCTACAAGCGCTGCCCTTGGAGGAGGCAGACCCAGCCCTGGCTTTTCTGTGTCCCGTACGTCCACTACATTGTTATGTAGACAGAAACCAAAGCTTCAGGACCTAAGAGCAGCTCTTCATCTGTTACAGAGGCCAGCAGAAGGGGAAGGCTGTCTCCAAGCAGAGGTAAGCCCACAGATATCCAGAAGGTATGTGCAGTGTTATTTCTAACTATTCTAAACTTTCTAAAGTCATTGAAATCAAGCTGAAGCAAAGTAAAATATAAATTAGTATTAGAAATGTTGGCTTGGCAGCTAACTGAAATACATGAGACTACATCAGCTTTTGTTAATAAACTTAATGCAGCCTTTGGCTGCAATTGGTTCTCTCCATGATGTTTGTGAGGTGGCAGGCTGGTCCTCACCGCTTTCTTTCATCAGGTTTTATAACCTATATCTCAGCTCCACTCCTGGGGCGCAGGTGCTCTCGGCTGGTTGTGCCTCTTGATTCACACAGTCGGTCACTTGCTCCTATGGCGACATGGGTATATGTGTTCCCATAGCGTTTCACGCAGCTCGAAGTTCCTAAAAGAGAAACGTCTCGGTTACACATGTAACCCTATTTCCCTGAAGGGACGAGTGGCTGTGTGTTGTTGCCATACTCCCGGCAATCCATTGATCGACTTCAGACCTTTCAGGAGCTATCGTGGTTGTGATTTTGGGGTGCTTTATAGTTTCCTAGTCGATGACGTCACCCGCCTTTGACTTTTTTTGATTCAATACATGCTTCATGATGCACAATGCAAGGGGCGTTCCCATAGCGTTTCACGCAGCATCTCGTTCCCTTCAGGGAACTAGGGTTAAATAACCGAGATGATCTTCAACTTTAAATCAATTAGTTTAGGCAGATTTGATTTATCTAATGGCACACAGTATCAAAGATTAATTGCTTGATTCAAGTCAAGCTATGGTACCAGCCAGTGCAGATAAAAGCATTCTGGTGAAGTGAGGCAGAGGTTGTGTGAGAAATGAAGAAGAGAGAGTATAGACATGGAGTGAGGCATATAGGTTAAAGCTCCTTTAACCCATGCCTCTGGCATCCCAGATGCAAGAAGTTCTGACATTATAAACCCAGTTATTACTTTCACAGGGACTATTTGGCAGCACAAGTATTTACTCTGTTAAACATCTAGCCCACTGGTGGAAAGTAGGGATAAAGGGGTAGTTTCTCAACGAACAGCACCAAGTATGATGTAATCCTGCCAAGATTTGTGATTTACTCTGCTTCCACACCAATCAGTTTGTTGGGAAACCTTCGACAGTGACTGATGCCATAAGCTAAGATAAAATCCTCACTGATTTGTCCAGTCGTCAATGTTTTCTTCTAAACATAAGATTCTAAACTGCTTGGTGATAAAAATAACACACTCAGAAACAGATGAGTCTTCAGCAGAGTTGCAGAGGTTTGTTGCATCTTAAGGACTGGAAATTATGTGTTAGAGCTTTTTGTTAGTGGTAAGGATCCTTAGGCTATTACTATTTCTATTTTTTACTATTATTATATTCTGATTGATTTAGGAACACATAAGCTTGTATTATATGTATCCACAGAGATCGTCCCGGTTACCGTATGTAACCCTGGTTCCCTGAAAGGGAACGAGACACTGCATCAAACGCAGTGGGAATCAGCCCAATGGAGAGACGAGGCGGGTGATGCCTCGTCAGGGAACCAGGGTTACATACGTAACCGAGACGTTCCCTTTCAAGGGAACTTCGAAGCTGCGTCAAACTCTGTTGGAACGTGAATACTCACGTCGCCATAGGACCAAGTGACCGTCATGTGAGAACTAGCGCACAGAGGACCAGAGCGCTTGCTGGGATTGTCTGCACCCTGGCATGAAGGCGGGGTTGGCAGAATGGCCCCTGAGGGCACCGAGGAAGAATGGGCACCGTAAAAAGAGGTGAACACCTTTCTCCCTCGGTGTGGACCGCCCTCAGCATAGCCAATATAACTGTCCTCAAATCAGTTCTATTGCTTTTTTATTATTATTATTATGTTATATTTATTTTCTCTCTTTTTTCCAAAAAGCTTTGGCTGAGAGTGCAGCGTCTGGTCCCACTGTCCAGCAGGGGGAGCGCGAGATGCGATACTCTGCTTTGCTGCGCCTATGTGATGAGCTCGTGGACGGCCGGGGCTGCTCCTGCTCAGCAGCCCCGTGGACATGAACTTTTAATGGAAGAAACCTTTTAAAAGCTGCTGCCTGCTTATTTTCTTCCTAAAAATATCGAGTGCAGAATGAATGGGAGTCTATGGGTCTTCACCCACTGAAATCCACTTGTCTCAGGATGTATTTTTTTGTCAAGCAATTTGAAAGTTGCATTCAAAAGGGAGGGCTAAGATAATACACTCAGCTGAAAATTGCATTTTTAAGTTCACTTATCTGTTCTAAAAATCCGTTCAAAAATGTGATGACGTCACAAAATAGCAGAATGCTAGCATGTTCCGGCCAACAACGGCATAACCTGTAAGAAATCGAAAGGACATAAGTGCTCGTTCATTTGATAATCTAATCTATAATCTATAATCTATAATCTAAACTGAACTTTCGGAATCAACAATAAAATCTATGTTGATTCAACGACAAGTAGGAGAAAGAGACACATTTAGCCGTTTAGCTCCATAGACTCCCATTCATTCTGCACTCGCCCGCGATCACCTCCAGTGGAATTCTAATGGAACTGCAACCAAGATGATACACAATAAGGCTAATAGGAAGTACCAAGGCTCTCCGTTAGACGGGCTCTGGTTTTATCCAAGCACCTCCTGCAACACTCATTGGAGTCCTGATTGAGAAACTTTGTTTCCAGTTCAAGTAAGTTTTGTTCCTCCTAATGTTGTGTATTGTTCCTTGTTGTTTTGATTTATATATTAGATTATAGATATCTGTTCTTTTTGTAGATGGACTCTTTATATACGTTGCTTTATATTTTGAGACTGTTGAATCCATAAGAGTTGCTAAGGCTCAACTGAAATGGACATCAAGTTGTTTCTAAACCAATGGATTGATCTCACTGCATTACCATGTGAATTATCAAATATCGTATGTACTGTGTCTGTGACTCTGTGGGCTATCTAGTTTTTTTGTGGATTTCCTTGGACTACTTCTTTGGACAAAATGCATTGTTTTGTGTATTTTTTTTCTGTTTCCTAAATTGATATAAATGTGTAAAAAGTTCATTTCTGTCTTTATTGTTTGTGGCTTTACACTGGGCAACATTCACTGGGCAATATTAAGATTTTGCAGCAATACGTTCTTAGTTGGTGGGCCCCTCCTATTATTCAAATATATATAGCTGCATGCCACTAAAGTGGACAGTGGTTATACTGCATCCTCACTCACGGTCACGTCCTTTAGCAAATCAGCCTGGTATGCCTGCAATATAGACATTATATGCAGACACAACGCAGCCTGATCTGCCACCGAATACACTTTACAAAGCCAAAATATATATAATAGATAAGGCAGAGCCCGTCTCTAACCCTGCTGAAAGATCCATTTGCGATCCCCACGATAAGGGGGATCTTTGTAAGGATCTCAGACGGGAAGGGGTAGGAGTGAATTAAATAATGAGCTGTGTTTATTGCAGCACTGAGAGGACTACAGACACTCGATTTGTACACTTTCTTTTTCAGAGTACTTGCATATTAATTAAGCATTGGTATACATAAACAGTTTAAACAAATTTGGGAAAAAGTTTTTTTTTTGAAAATTTCTACCTACCCCACCTTAAATCTGAAGGAAAGTCGTGTACATCTTGGATGGCATGAGGGTAAACGATGAGTAAATGGTGAGGATGTATTTCTGGGTATACTGCATTTTCTTTTAATACATAATACAGAATAACCAGAGACATGATTTCTTCTTCAGATTCATCAATGGACAGAAAGAAAAAAAGAGGAACAAAAGGAAGAAGCCAAGCAAGAGAGAAAAGGGGGGACAAAATAGAGCCCGTTCTCATCCTTTGGCGTCACATAGGTGACGCCTTATGACATTTTCTCGAAAATACTACGCACCTGGCACCCTTTAGTGTCAATCTAACATGCAGAACCCAAGGTGTCATACAGGAGAGTTGGCATCCTTTAGCATCAATATGAGAAGCAGACCCTACCCCAGACCTAAACCGTGTTATATTGACGCTAAAGGGTGCCATGTGCGTAGTATTTCGACGAAATGTCATATGGCGTCGCCTATATGAAGGCAAAGGATGAGAATGTGTTGCAAAATATGTTACATTCTGTCAAGACTTAAGCATTTGAAATGAACTGTTGATTTAAAAAAAGCAGTTTTAAACGAGAAAAGTGAGAACTGTTGTAAATCTGTTGTGAATTAAGTTGTTTTTCAAATAAAGGTATAATATTTTATGAGATAAAATTGTGTGTTTGTATTTTAATTTGTACTTACTCTGTAACTACATGGAGCAAGAGGGTAACAAGCACTACTTTAATTTACGGCCTGCAATGTCACACTTACCCTGTAACTACATAGAACAAGAGGGTAGCAAGCACCACTACATGAAACAAGAGTATATTTCCCCAATTATTTAACAAAAAGTTCCAATTGTTGTAGTTTTCAGTGCACTTTTGTTAAAAAGATTACTGTATAAATGCATAGATATGTACCCTGTAATTTTTAAAAAGCCTATACAGTATGTATTGGTAAACAATTATTACAAAAAGGTATGCAGTGTATGTTCTTGTTAAATTGCTCCCAAATGTTATTTTTATATCATAATAGTAAAATATTTACACCTTAGTTCTATAATACTTACAGTATAAATATATATATATATTTTATTCTCCTGGTTGTTACCCCTTTATTCCCCAAACTTTACATATTGTTCTCTTATACTTTATAGGTACACTATAATTACAAGAAAGTTACGCTGTAAAATCGCTTTAATTACGCAGTACTTTACAAATGTTGAATAAGTGATTACTTTATTATGGCTAAACAAAGTATGTTATATATGGTAATGTGTGTAGTATGAATGTAATCTGGACATTCATCATGCTGTTATTTTCACATGACCTACCAGTGTTAGTGGCAGTACCTCACCGGCATTCACAAATGTGCACTTCAATACACCACCAGAAGTAGGATGTCATCCGGGTACTTTTCGGGGCGATAAACCCATGATTGGCATACTAATAGTAGTCAATAAACAATCAAATTTGTTAAAGATACTGCATTTTAACACAAAAGAAATCTTACTTACTTCACCTTTAAGATGTTCATAAAAGCTATTAAATGTCATAGTTTAACTAGTACAAATTAAGGCCTACTCTTGGCTTAATCGAAGCCTTTTCTGTAAAACCGGGCCATAGATTTCATTAAGCCCCCTAGCTGTTCAAAGCCTTGTGAAGTGACAGCCGGCATACCACAATTGCGACAGCCCTGACTACATGACTACATGCATATGCTAGGCTAGTTACTGCAGAATAACTCCTATTTAAAATCGTCACATTGTTTTTACATGTTTTTGTATTTCTTGATGTTTCCATATGACATCATCAAGCTTTGAATACCACAAAAATAACTTTTGGACAAAACAGCATATGGTACCATACTAGCATTTTTGGTGCCAGGAGTCTATTTTTAGTCATATTTATAATCCATTATTAGACAGCAAAAGGAATGAAATTTTTCAGTAATCATTTGAAGTTATAACATTTACCTTTTAAATATGTACCACCCAACCCATACTAACCCTCATTAGTGTCCAGCAGATGAGTATCTGATTAGTTAGTCTCCTCTCGTTCATGGCTCTCTCAGGGAGGGGACATCTGGTTAAGTAAGGGTATTGATAATGGCAGTGACGCTTGGCTGCGTGTCTTATTAATCACTCCTGGCTAAGAATGACCTTTTCCTGCAGGCAGTGCATGCTCCTAGATCTGTCCTGTGGCCTTCTGGGACACCCACAGACATTCATTACCTCATGTTCACCTAATGTCATCTTTAGACTGCTCAGGCTATGTTCAAACATTTCCTGCAATGGGCACTGTTAAGAAAACTATTTTCTGTTGATATTCATATGTCTGCCTAAATGTCTTTATTCATCAAACAAATGTTGAGTAAGAAAGTTCTAAGCCCACAAAGATTTTAGGGGGAATAAACGATGATCAAAACATACATCCCTGAACATCCCCAATACTTCAAAGTTATGTACCTCTTCATTGATCCAGATATTTCCTTCGTTTTTGCTAGGCATAATGTATATGATGTTTAATGTTTGATGATCGCGACTTATATGTAGCTAAGCAATGCTTCTATCGCTTGTTTGTGCTTCTCCTTCACCTGTGTTTTGATATAGAGATGTACTCTTTCAGGAGATGTTTAATTGCGCCCCCTACCAAATAACAGTGGAAACATGAATTGCCAGAAAATTGCATTGAAAAGTTGTCAGAAATGACAAAACATTTTTAAAATGGCTAATGGCGGAAAAAGAGTTAAAGTCTCAGACGCATCTTAAAATGCATAAAATCTATTCATAAAAATTCATAAAATCTAATTATGTTTGATGATGTCATTATTTTGTAGTAATTTCATCTGTATGTGCAATTTTTTTTTCACATTATAGAGATTTTTTATATTATTTACTATTTTTTATTATTATTAATTGTCAATCTTTGGTCCAATAAATTATTACATTTTATATATGTCAAACGCTGTCAAAAGTGCTTGATTCCTGACTAATATGAGCTGTACATGTTCCATTGATATATAGGGATGTCTAGAGATATATATTAGATCATAGAAACTTCTCCAACAAACTGCACAACATTCTCAATTTCAGGTTAATGATTAAGTGCTTATTTAATTTTTTTTCCTGCTAGCCTTATTGGGCAAGTAGGTCAAATTTTCTTCTTTTCTGCCAACATTTTGACTGACCCCACCACAAGAGTATATTTTATTTTTATTGATATGAATGTTTGTTTCTTTTAATTTAATGATACATGCAAATCATACACTATTGTTATAAGATTTTGGCATACTATGCAAAACATTTCTGATTGTGACATCATCAGTCTCCTGGCTGCCATTTGGAGAACAGATTGCATTGGGATTTTTGACAGGACGCCACCATGGCAATACAGCTTTAGCAATTAACCTTGATGTCACTGTAATTACTAAGTCACTTTAGTCAAATGATTTAATTTCCCAAAAGGATGTTGAAACCAAATTATCCCTTCTCCTTCTAAAGCAAGCCAATATGGAGTCTGGTAATTAGAGAGAGGAGCAAAAAGAGGGAGCAGTTTCCATATTACTGTCTTTCACATCATGTTTTCCAGTAATCTGCCCCCTAGTGTTTAGTGAAGAAGAGTATGTGGAAATACTTAATATGTGATATAGACACATCCACAGAGTGTTAATCTATTGAACTAAACTATAAATGTATGCTAAATGTATTTTCACAGAGCTTTTGTGTCAGGGTCCTGTCTGTTTTGTCTTTGTTTAATGTTTCTTTGTTTGCCTTGTGCCTGAGCACATGGCTTTGTCTTTATTTGTGTTGGCCATGTGCTTGACAGGATACAGGCCCGGAGACAGAGGTAAGTGAATCAACATAAATCTTTATTTACAAGTTCAAAGGTGAATATTTTGAGGTGCAGTATTTCAGAGGTGAATTCGAGGAGGATACAGTACGTGGCAGGAAGGATTCCAGGTGAGCAGATCCTCTTCAGTGCAATCAACATCAAACTTAACATAGTCCAATGATACTTGTCTTTCTTTCAGATCATCTGTCAGCAAACAAGAATCAGGGAGAGAACACAGACTCAGGAAACATGGATCATGGAGTCTGGGAACATCAGAACATGGACAGAGAGGTTAGTAATTTCAGGTGAGTATATGTTACTTTTACTGGTGCTGGATGAATCAGAAGGTTTTCTTGCAGACGGGTTATGGTCCGTTCCTGTTGGAGGCTTGACCATGACTGATGCTGCGTCCGAAATCTCCACTCAAAGCACTACTCCCTAACCCCTATGTTGGGGTTAGAGAGCAGAGCACTATATAGTGAGCTCACCAGCATAACAGAAGCCACTTTCGGACACTACTCGATCGTCTCTCGGCGCCGTTGATTACATCATCTGTCAGCTGGTACCGAGCCAGCTCTGGGCTAAATAGATTTTTAAAAATAAATACATTACATTATATTGAGCTTATTTCTCCAAAATTTAAAAACTAAAAGTGATTTCTGGCCGTTTTTGTTATAATGCGCTACTCCACACATGATTATAACTTATTTTTACGATCAGCGCAATGCATGATGGTATGTAGGGCTTAGGTTAGTGACCATCGGTTGTTCACTACTTTTCAAAATGCATTCTGGGATACATTGAGTGGACTATATAGGGTATAATAATCGTCACTATACATTCGGACAGCACTACAAAATGGCGAGCTCACTATATAGTCCACTATATAGTGAGTAATGGGAGATTTCGGACGCAGCATGAGAGAAAACTGAGTTTATAGACGAATCCGACGAGCGTTCTTGTGTAGGCTGCCATCTTGTGGCGACGCCATTACTGAGCTGTTACACCGGCATAGGCATTCATGCACCGGTATGTAAACAAATGATAACGCAAACGCACCCTCGATGGCAGCTACAGCCAGGCAGAATGACTTGTTGGGTTGATGATGTTAGATAGTGGCCTCCAGTCACAGATGAAGGTACAAACGATCTTACAGATTATTTATGAAAATAGCTTGGCAAGCTAGCTAGGCTAACGTTTGCTAACGAGGAAACTATAAAAAGACCTGTCCATTTGGCAACAATAAATAAATAAATAAATGAAATCAAATAAACAAATTCATGTTTTTCATTTGTGTCCATTATTTATCTAATTTTCACATTGCAACAGGCAAGGGTAAGGTAACGTTACAGCTAGAAAGTATACATAATATCGACCAATTAGTGTTTTTAAACCATGGAAAGAGGTCAATATAACAGCAGGAGAACAATTAGGTCACATAACGTTACATTTAGCTCAGGAAAGCCATTTAATGACCATAGCATGTTCATTGAATAGAAAAAAAATAGCAAGAGAGGAGATTTTGCTGATCACTAAATCATAATATATTTATTATATTTTTTACTTATGTCATTAAACAATTGTTATTATACGCGAATGTCCGCGTCTTGTACTCGCCCAGGAAATCTGTGTAAACCATACGTCACCAGACAGGGGCAGTCGACACAGGGTATTCACAATGTTTTCTCTTCAAAATTGAAATTTTACTGCCACCACTGAAACAATTTATAACGAAAACTGTTTACCCACTCGACATTATACAATGGGTAACGTTGTAACATTAGTGACAGTCGTAAATCGCGGGCTGTTTATTCCAGTGGACGCAAGTTGCAACTAAAACAATAGGAGGCAATGGCACAACGCTACCCAGCAACAGCTCAGTAGGCGCCCGCTTACTTTCGGTAGTTTCGCCTGATTCGTCTATATGGAGCTGGCTGCTGATTTGGACCAGGTGCAGGTGATTAGCACTCAGGAGAGTGATTGCAGGTGTGCCACAGAGGATTCTGGGCAATGTAGTGCAGAGCTATATGGTGACTGTTACAGTTCCCTCCCCCTCCCTCGAAGGCGCGTCCTCGCGCCGTATAACATCAAAAGGGGTGGGAGGGTAGGCGCCCTGGAGGCTGACGTGGGCATGGTGATGAAGGAACAGGAAGCCTCCAGGGCGGAGCTGGTAGCTCGGGGAACTGAGGTGGAGACGGCTGTGGACGTGGCCAGGGCGGAGCAGGCTGTGGGCGTGGCCAGGGCGGAGCAGTTGGAACCTCGGGCGTCCAGGGCGGAGTAGACTGTGGGCGTGGCCAGGGCGGAGCTTTGGGACCCTCGGGCGTCCAGGGCGTAGCTTTCGGACCCTCGGGCGTCCAGGGCGGAGCTGTGGGACCCTCGGACATCCAGGGCAGAGCTGTGGGACCCTCGGGCATCCAGGGTGGTGAAGACCCCTCGGGCGGCCATGGCGGTGAGGAGCCAGCAGGAGTTCCAGGGATCCCCAACTGAGCCGGAGGGACCCAGAGCCGAAGCTACACCACAGGTCTGGAGGGCCAAGGCAGATCTGCAGGCTCATGGGACTGAGGCGGAGAAGGGGCTCTGGAAGCCCGTGGCGTAACCAGTGTGAGGGAGGACAACTGAGGAGCAGAAGGAATGATGGAGCCCGGTGGAGCAGAAGGGATGCAGGGCAGAGGCGCAGCCGGCAGCACGGAGTCCCGAGGTGGAACCAGGGTGACGGTTGACCAATACGAGGAAGGAAGGAGGAGCGAGCCTGGTGGAGCTATAGGGCTGACGAGACCCGGCGGAGATGAGGGCACAATGAGCCGAAGAGAAGCTGTAGGGTCGGAGGACCAAGGTGGAGTCAGAGGTTCAGGGGATTGAGGCGAGGACAGGGGATCCACTGACCAGGGAGATGCTGAGGCCTGGAGACCCAGAAGTGGCTCCACAGCAATACTGACGGGTAGCTGTGGATGGGCAGCAGGGTCGCCAGGGCTCAGTAGAGGCAAAACTACAGAGCCCTGGCTACTGAGCCCTGGCATGAAGACACCAACAGCGGAGGTGGGAGAGGGAGGCTGGTTGGGAATTCAGGCTCTGGCACAGGATCAGCGGGCAGGCGAGACGTGAAGCTCTGGCTCAGACTGAGAGGATACTGTGGGTTTGCGTTGTTCCTCATCAGTAAAACCCACAGTAATATTTGAGCCACTTGACAAAAGGGCATAATTGATGTATTCCTCTAGGGAGAAATACATTTTACCCCAGGCAGTTTATAGTCCAACGATTCATTTAATCCATGACGGAAAATGTCCTTTAACGCTGTGTCATTAAAGTCCACTTGGGAGGAGATTTCCAGAAATTCAAAAACATAGTTCTCAATTGATCTGTTACCTTGACGTAGACAAAGTAGGGCAAATGCTGATTCATAGTTGCTGGTGATTGTCTGGAAATCACTATATTCACCTCTTTCTGTGCTGGTCAAGCCTTCTGTCAGGAAGACTGCTTTTTTCTTTGCATGATTGTATTTATGGGGTGCAATATAACATGAATTCATGTTTTTTCTTTTTTTAAAAGTCTTATTTTTCATAAACTTCACCTTTATTGTCAGCCGCGCTCTCCTCTTTCCCCTGAACGAGCGGTTGACTTCCTGATTCTACAGTATGAAAACACTCCCTCAGAAACACGTCTGTGAGCTCAGATTGGTTAGTTTGGCCCGGTGTGTTGTGATTGGCTAAACTGTCGCTCACGTTGTCAGGAAGATTAACACCCATTACCTTTACGGGCATGTCATGAGCTCCGGTCCAGATGTAAATATGTGTCGAACTGCAGTGTCAGTTTCAGGCAGAATCAGACCGAGAAAGCCGCGATGAAGAGAGTCAAACAGAACCTCACCACACACGGCTCTTACTAAACGTTTCTGAATGACAATTTGCTACATTTTTTAACTTTATACACGTTTGTTTTACACAATAGCATCTGACTGGCAACAATAGCAACTGACTGGCTACTAATGTTACACCGCATCCTAACTACACGCGATGCGATGAAATTCCAGCGACAGCAAGTGTGTCTGTCCACACTAGACGCGACGCGACTGTGAGACGCTACACGTCAATCAAAAATCACAGCCATTCAGAACAGCGTGTGGGCGGAGTCTCTCTGAAAGCGCACTGCTGGCCCGCACTGGCATTGGAAATGGGTAAGGACATAATCAAATCAAGAAATAACATTATTAAAAATCAAAACATTAACAAAACATACTCATTGGCTAATTTTGTTATGAAGTACAGTTGTATGTTTGCATAAAATTCATTTTGAATGCTATATTAAATGCTTTCAAAATCTGAGGTAAATTATCCATTATGTTTGTGGCACAGCGACCTATTTTTAACTAAAATAAATAATGTGTACTCAAACAGTGTAATTTATTCATATGACAATCAGTTTATTCGATCTTGTTCATAGGGAAATTCATATCCATCCCGTCGATTTATTATGGATGGAAGGAAAAATATATTCAAACTCAAATGAGACAATTTTAATACTATAGGCCTACAAAAAAAAAAAAACAATAAACACCTGAGATTATTAATGACCAAAAAAGATTACAAATGAGATTATTGAATACGAAATCCCCTCCTTGAACTGCCACCTTAACGTGGTGGAGGGGTTTGAGTACCCGAATGACCCTAGGAGCTATGTTGTCTGGGGCTATATGCCCCTGGTAGGGTCTCCCAAGGCAAACAGGTCCTAGGCGACGGGTCAGACTAAGAGCGGTTCAACACCCCTTATGATGAAAAGTATAACAAGGACCGTGACGTCGCCCGGTATGGCGCAGCCGGGGCCCCACCCTGGAGCCAGGCCCGGGGTTGGGGCTCGTATGCGAGCGCCTGGTGGCCGGGCCTCTTCCCACGGGGTCCGGCCGGGCTCAGCCCGAAGGAGTGACGTGGGACCGACTTCCCGTGGGCTCACCACCTGCAGGAGGAGCCATAAGGGGCCGGTGCAGAGAGGATCGGGCGGCAGTCAAAGGCAGGGGCCTCGCGACCCCGATCCCTGGACACGGAAACTAGCCTTAGGGACGTGGAATGTCACCTCGCTGGCGGGGAAGGAGCCTGAGATTGTGCGTGAGGTTGAGAGGTTCCGACTAGAGATAGTCGGGATCACCTCTACGCATGGCTTGGGCTCTGGAACCACACTCCTTGAGAGAGGATGGACTCTTCACCACTCTGGAGTTGCCCATGGTGAGAGGCGACGGGCTGGTGTGGGTTTGCTTACAGCCCCCAGCTCAGCCGCCATGTGTTGGAGTTTACCCCGGTGAACGAGAGGGTCGTTTCCCTGCGCCTACGGGTCGGGGATAGGTCTCTCACTGTCGTTTGTGCCTACGGGCCGAACGGCAGTGCAGAGTACCCGGCCTTCTTGGGGTCTCTGGGAGGAGTGCTGGAAAGTGCTCCGACTGGGGACTCCGTCGTTCTACTGGGAGACTTCAACGCTCACGTGGGCAATGACAGTGACACCTGGAGGGGCGTGATTGGGAGGAATGGCCCCCCCGACCTGAACCCGAGTGGTGTTCAGTTATTGGACTTCTGTGCTAGTTACAGTTTGTCCATAACGAACACCATGTTCAAGCATAAGGGTGTCCATCAGTGCACGTGGCACCAGGACACCCTAGGTCGTAGGTCGATGATCGACTTTGTGGTGGTTTCATCTGACCTGCGGCCGTATGTCTTGGACACTCGGGGTGAAGAGAGGGGCGGAGCTGTCAACTGATCACCACCTGGTTGTGAGTTGGATCCGATGGCGGGGGAGGAGGCTGGACAGACTCGGCAGACCCAAGCGTACTGTAAGGGTTTGCTGGGAACGTTTGGCCAAATCTCCTGTCAGAGAGATCTTCAACTCTCACCTCCGGCAGAGCTACGACCAGATCCCGAGGGAGGCTGGAGATATTGAGTCTGAGTGGACCATGTTCTCCACCTCTGTTGTCGAAGCGGCTGCTCGGAGCTGTGGCCGTAAGGTCTCCGGTGCCTGTCGAGGCGGCAATCCCCGAACCCGGTGGTGGACACCGGAAGTAAAGGATGCCGTCAAGCTGAAGAAGGAGTCCTATCGGGCCTGGTTGGCCTGTGGGACTCCGGAGGCAGCTGACAGGTACCGGCAGGCCAAGCGGACTGCGGCCCGGGTGGTTGTGGAGGCAAAAACTCGGGCCTGGGAGGAGTTCGGTGAGGCCATGGAGAAGGACTATCGGCTGGCCTCGAAGAGATTCTGGCAAACTGTCCGGCGCCTCAGGAGGGGGAAACAGTCCCCTACCAATGCTGTTTACAGTAGGGGTGGGCGGCTGTTGACCTCAACTGGGGATGTCGTCGGACGGTGGAAGGAATACTTCGAGGATCTCCTCAATCCCGCCGTCACGTCTTCCATTGAGGAAGCAGAGGCTGAGGGCTCAGAGGTGGACTCGCCCATCACCCTAGCTGAGGTCACCGAGGTAGTCAAGAAACTCCTCGGTGGCAAGGCACCGGGGGTGGATGAGATCCGCCCTGAATACCTCAAGTCTCTGGATGTTGTGGGGCTGTCTTGGTTGACACGCCTCTGCAGCATCGCGTGGCAGTCGGGGACAGTGCCTCTGGGATGGCAGACCGGGGTGGTGGTTCCTCTTTTTAAGAAGGGGGACCGGAGGGTGTGTTCCAACTACAGGGGGATCACACTTCTCAGCCTCCCTGGGAAAGTCTATGCCAGGGTACTGGAGAGGAGAATACGGCCGATAGTGGAACCTCGGATTCAGGAGGAACAGTGCGGTTTTCGTCCGGGCCGTGGAACACTGGACCAGCTCTATACTCTCTGCAGGGTGCTGGAGGGTTCATGGGAGTTTGCCCAACCAGTCCACATGTGTTTTGTGGATTTGGAGAAGGCATTCGACTGTGTCCCCCGAGGCGGCCTGTGGAGGGTGCTCCGGGAGTACGGGGTCCGGGGTCCTTTGCTAAGGGCTGTCCGGTCCCTGTATGCCCGAAGCAGGAGCTTGGTTCGCATTGCCGGTAATAAGTCAGACTTCTTCCCAGTGCATGTTGGACTCCGGCAGGGCTGCCCTTTGTCACCGGTTCTGTTCATAATTTTTATGGACAGAATTTCTAGGCGCAGCCAGGGGCCGGAGGGTGTCAGGTTTGGGGACAACGCAATTTCGTCTCTGCTCTTTGCAGATGATGTTGTCGTGTTGGCCCCTTCACACCAGGACCTTCAGCATGCACTGGGACGGTTTGCAGCCGAGTGTGAAGCGGCTGGGATGAGAATCAGCACCTCCAAATCCGAGGCCATGGTCCTCAGTCGGAAAAGGGTGGCTTGCTCACTTCAGGTGGGTGGAGAAATCCTTCCTCAAGTGGAGGAGTTTAAGTATCTTGGGGTTTTGTTCACGAGTGAGGGAAGGATGGAACGGGAGATTGATAGACGGATCGGTGCAGCTTCTGCAGTAATGCGGTCGATGTACCGGTCTGTTGTGGTGAAGAAGGAGCTGAGCCGTAAGGCAAAGCTCTCGATTTACCGGTCAATCTACGTTCCTACTCTCACCTATGGTCATGAGCTTTGGGTCATGACCGAAAGGACAAGATCCCGGATACAGGCGGCCGAAATGAGCTTTCTCCGCAGGGTGGCTGGGCGATCCCTTAGAGATAGGGTGAGAAGCTCGGTCACTCGGGAGGAGCTCAGAGTAGAGCCGCTGCTCCTCCACATCGAGAGGGGTCAGCTGAGGTGGCTTGGGCATCTGTTCAGGATGCCTCCTGGACGCCTCCCCGGGGAGGTGTTCAGGGCACGTCCCACTGGGCGGAGGCCCCGGGGAAGACCTAGGACACGCTGGAGAGACTATGTCTCCCGGCTGGCCTGGGAACGCCTCGGTGTCCCCCCAGAAGAGCTGGAGGAAGTGTCTAGGGAGAGGGAAGTCTGGGCATCTCTGCTTAGACTGCTGCCCCCGCGACCCGGCCCCGGATGAAGCGGAAGAAGATGGATGGATGGATGAATACGAAATATTGCATTCATTATTTTCCCCAAGGTCCGAGGTTCAAACGAGAGCTCTGGAGGAGGAAGAGATTAGTGGCCTTTCTTTTATTACAGGGGAGGAAGACGAGGATGTGGGTGCATCCAATAAATCAAAGAAGAGCAGAGCAAGGGGCCTATCACAACCTAGTGAACAGAACGCAGTGAACGCAGAACTTCCATCCAATGAGATCTCTGTGTGGGCAGATCTGTCAGCCGCGACGTCGCAGAAATAGGAACAGTTTCTAAAATAGAAACTTCGCGCGTCGGCATCGCGTCTGGTTAGGACAAAAACTCTGATTAACATGGAAAAGATACCTTTTATCGCGTGTCGCGGCGTCGCGTCGCGTGTAGTTAGGACACGGTGTTATACTCAAACAGCGTTGGCAAGTTTATGTTCTTGATCAAATCGAAAATAACGTCATAAAGCATAAATACATGAAAAATACGTTTAAAACATTAGTACTTATAGAAAATTCAGGTCCATAATGTTTGTACGCGTTTGTCATAGACACAAAATAGCATAGTCTAACTAGTAGTGGCTATAAAGGCGCTGGCATTTGAAAAAAATAAAACACAAGGCTACATCTTGAATTATACATGCAAATACATTTAAAATTATTAAGTCTTAGCCTACTTACAGATTATGGCCCAACAACTGCTGCCTCTTGTATTAAAGTCGGAACTGCTTCATGTTTTAGTAACAGTTTCTTGTTGAATCCGGTGTTGAACTCGCTAGATTACGATCGTCATTTTCAGGAACATAATCAAACATAAAATTGTATCCATTGTTGAGGAAGAATAGCGTCCGAACACAGAAGACCTGACAGCTGCGTGAACAACACACTTCGACGAGTCGACGTGCCTAGAAATATGTGCATGCCATTTTCTGCATATTCTGAGGGAGGGGTTGATGCAAATGTGTAGGTTAGTGACGTACCATAACCTAGCTGTAGTCCCAATCGAGTCGCTTTTGTAGGTGTTACCCATAAATGATAATATTAACTTGGATTTTGTGTTTCTCTTTTCTTTAATCCAATTGTGTAGAACTCACATTTACACATAAGTGTGTGCGCGGTCAAACTGTAAATACAAACAATTCACATTTAGTATCCAGTAATGTTTTCACTTCTCCAAATAAGTTTCTACATCATAACATCAGCTTAGATGATAAACATAGTATATACTTATAAATCAAAGATATTCCCTACAATGCAAATATCACTTGTGGTAGACTATGTAGCATATTAAACATTATCACATGTGTATAATAAACTATCAATACAGATTTCTAAACGGTCTCTGTATTACAAACACCTATTAAACCTTGTAAATGCTACACATATTGCATATATACTTAAAATAGGCCATTTAAACTAAAATCGCGATCTACATAGTGCTTTTATCAATATACTTATAACAACAACAACATGTGACTTACCACGCTGGGAATATATAGTTTAGATTAAAGTTTTAGCTGTAATTGTTGTAGAACATTAGAAAGTCTGCAAATGAGCATCAAAATTGCTTTCTCACTCAGTTCGGTTCAGTTCAGTTTTTTTTCGTGATCACATGAGCCCACAGGATCAACGTCCTTAAAGGGGCAGCACCCTACATCCTGGCCCCAATGACCCAGACAGGTCATTCAAACAAAGTAAGGGTGATGTGACAATTAAACTAAATCAACTAAGAAGACTGGCTTCTAGGAGGCAGATCTTGTCTGCAGGACGGATGAAGACACCAGCCTGTGTTTTCACTTCCACAGTACGCACAAGTCCATCTGCACCTGGATAGACTTGAGTAAGCAGACCTAAAGGCCAGTGATTGCGTGGTGTGTTCTCGTGCAGAATAAGCACAAGATCTCCTACTTGAGGATTTTTCTTTGGTTGCAACCATTGTTGGTGTTGTTGCAGTGCAGGCAATTATTCCTTGATTGTACAGATATACAGATGATTTGGTGTGAGTGGTAGAGGATCTGACGGGTTGTCTGATAGTTTAGTGATTGGTCTACCATTGACAATAGACTCAACGCAGCAAAACAGTGTTGCCAAACCTTCGTCATCTGGTGCCTGCTGTGAGAGGACAGTGTTAATAATGGAACGAACAGTGCGAATTTGCCTCTCCCAAACACCACCCATGTGGGAGGCGGCAGGTGGGTTGAAGATCCACTTTACATTGTGCTGTAGCAGGTAATCTGAAATCCTTTGTTGATTCCACTCACTGATGGCTTTCCGCAACTCTCGTAATCCACCGACAAAATTAGTCCCGTTATCCGATCGTATTTCCATGGGTGGGCCTCTCCTGGAGATAAATCGCTGCAAGGCGTTGATAAACGAGTCAGTATCGAGAGGGAGTGTGCAACTTCCAAGTGGATAGCTCTTGTAGCTGAGACATGTAAACAAGCATCCGTACCTCTTGAGCTCACTGCGTGCCTTCTTAACCAAGAATGGCCCGAAGTAGTCTGTGCCCACACGATGAATGGAGGCTCACCTGGTGTCACCCTCGAATCAGGTAAGTCCGCCATTTGCTGGGTTTGTGGCTTAGCTCTTAACTTGCGACACTGTAGACATGACTTGAGAGTTCGGTTAATGACAGGACGTCCCTTTAGAATCCAGAAACGTTGACGAGTTTCTGCAAGTACTCGCTCTGGACCTGCATGACCCAGGCGAAGATGATAGTGATTGATAACCAGATGGGTGACGTGATGATTGTTTGCTAGGATCACTTGATGTTTTGCCTCAAAGGGAATTGGGGCATTTGTTAGTCTGCCTCCCACACAAAGGAGTTGGTCATTTTCATCCTCAAAGGGTTTAAGCTTGAGAGAGAACTGGGTTTTGCTTGAGAAGATCCGAAGGATGCAGTTTGTATGTAATTGAGAATGGCTGATTCTGCTTGTTGGAGCTCACTTACAGTAAGAGGGTCAGATAGATGCACACTTGATTTCTTGCGTAACAAAGCCTTGACGCGCAACAAGATAGCAGTAGCCCTTTTCAATTGATGCTGGAGTATCGTTCCAGTAGTCTGTCCACTGCATTTTTCATCACTTGGTTTGGTTTTATGCTAGCTGCATAGACCTGTTTGGCTCTTTTAATTTCTGCTTCCTCTGGCAAATCATTTATGATAGGTTGAGCAGGCCAATGTTCCTCCTCAAGTTGAAGAAAGTGCGGACCAGATATCCATTGTTCACTCGACAAAATCTCTGCCATAGTCATTCCTCGAAAGACATCATCTGCAGGGTTAGAAGCAGAGTCAATGTGTCTCCACTGGCATGGTTCAGAACGCTCATGTATTTTTGAAATACGGTTCACTACGAATGTCTGGAAACGACAATGCTTGTTGTTGATGTACTGAAGTACAATGGTACTATCTGTCCAAAAGAAAGTCTTTTTGATTGGAATCTCCAAGTGGCACTTGATACGCTGGTCCAGCTACATAACTACAGCTGCAAGTAGCTCCAGACGCGGTATGCTATGTAGAGAATCTCGACTCAGGTCTTATAGCTCAATTTGAATTTAGGGGAAGAATATTCACAATTAATGATCTGGATCAACAATTTATGAAATGTTCCTTGAATCGAGGGTCTCGCATATATTCATTTACCCAACGAGGGGTTTTACACCACGCTCGTCTGTCTCAGGTACATATGACGAAACTAACACAACGGATTATGATTAGTTTGGAGCATATGTCCTTTTACAGACAGAGGAGTGTGTGAATTTTGAAAGCAATAAGAGATTGCACAGTTTTCTAGTCAGCGCGGCCCGCGTGCCGATCTACAAAACTATGAATCCTTGCTTTCCTTAGCTTGAATCGTACTGGTAATGTTCAGTGCACTCGAACAGAATCAGAACGTAGCATTAGGATCTTAAATATTAAAGAGGCTTTGTTGTGCAATTAATACACACAATGGCAAGTGATGTATAAATGGAGTTTAATAAGACACACGACTAAATTGCACTACAAATCACACGTGATATATGTATATACAGGTAAAACAAAATGAAAATACAACTTAAGAAAGGAAACAATGGAAAATGAGAATACAAGAGAAATTACAGTTACTTGCACAGCTTTTAACCTTTGGAGACAACCTCAGGAAATCACTTGTCTAGAATTTGATGGAACAAATTTTGCATTCGAACCTGTGTGATGCTGAGAGCGTGCGGTTGCCCTGGAGACGGGATCTCTTTGATCTCTCCCATGTGGGTTGGTTTCACGTCAAA
The DNA here is from genome assembly GCA_030378365.1 of Hybognathus amarus. Lineage (NCBI taxonomy): Eukaryota > Metazoa > Chordata > Actinopteri > Cypriniformes > Leuciscidae > Hybognathus > Hybognathus amarus. The sequence continues at coordinate 15,169 of JAQIUQ010005914.1, read as the reverse complement.
ATCAACAACTTGCTCATCGACTACTGACAGCGAGTCATTGTTCACGTGCACTGGATCATCCAGTTTCCAAAATCTTTCAACAGCTTGTTGTAGAGAGTGGTCAGCTTGAATGAAATTGGCAGAAACAGATGTTGAACCATCAGCTACTGGCCCATGAAGTGTCCACCCCAGGCCAGTTAGAATCGCATCGGGTTCGCCTGACTCACTGCAGCGTGTTTCACGAGGGCGAGTATGTCTGGTTGGTCTAGACCTATCAGCAGGTGAACCTCATCAGCTAGATCAATGTCAGGTAAACTGATTTCATCAGCAATGTGGAATGTGGAAACTTGGATACCCACGCTCTATTATAGTCTTTCAGGTCCTTCTAAAAAAGAATAGTGGAAAAAAAATAAACACAGAGCTCCTCTGACCCTTATTTCTGAATGCATTATTGTCTCGCGAGATCTGATGCGATATTTTGGCTGTCGTGGATGGTCATTTTAATAATGCAAATGAGGGGCACGTTGATTGGTGGCAGGAAGGAGGGGGCTTGACACCGCGCGTAACTTCAGCATATCATTCCAAAAAGACATCATGATTATGGCGCAAGTTGTGAATGAACCAGACCTGGCCGCGACGCTACGGAATTCACTCTGAACCAGAGCTGGAAACGGAAGATATAGAGTCAGTGGAAGGACGTCTACATCAACATGTCTCCCCACATAAGTTTACCTTTTATTTAATGTAGATTACATTAACGGTGATGTAAGTTAGTCTACTTTTTTATCAGCTTACAGTGGTTATAGAGATCAACGTTTGCTATCATGTGTTGTTTTTGCCTTGTTTCACGTTCACGCACTTCTTATAACTGTGTTTACTCAGCTCTTACGGTGATTTTCTGAAGTAAAACTGACGATTCATCTTTTGTTTGATGTACAATAAACTTTATTAAACTCATCAGTATATGTTTGATCATCATTCGGACCTGGTCCGAAACAGCAGACTTGTAGGCTATTAATAAATAATGGATCCACACAAGCAGATGACAAATACATTGTAATAACTGTAATTAAACTACTAAACTATACCTGTTCCATCTCTATACAGCACTCCGACTCTGTAGGCATTATTGTCCAACTTGAAATGAACGTTGTAAATGATTCCTGTGTTAAATGTTTAGCGCAGGCGAGCCAGTTGATAGGGTTGTTGGAAAAGTGTCGTTAAAAATTAATTTCATCCACTGGTCCCTGGTAGTTTGGTCCGTTTTTGGTAGAGAAAACACATTTGAATGTTGATTCTGGTAGTCAACCACAGAGCAACTCACGTGTGCACTACATTTCTGCATCTTTCTTGACTGAATATGAAGGGAAGGGGGACAGCGCAGGCTTCCTGCAGGCAGCATATGGCAGCATATGACTGCGGTGTCCATATATGGTATATCCTGCCCCGTCTTGACGTCAAGTCGGGGAGAAATTAAAATCTCGTATTTGAGTGCGCGTGCACGCGGGCTGGTTTACGAACCCTGTGGTAAACAAACGCTTCACTTTTGAATATCGGCTTCCCGGCCAATGTTTAATCTTTAGGCAATCATAACATACATTGATTCTCGTGGAAAAGTGAAAATGACAGGTTATGACTCCTTTAATTAATCATTAGCTAATGATTTGCAAAGGTATCATTATGTTATGACTTTACTTGTTGAGGCACATCATTATTAACTAGTCATTTAGTAATTGTAGTAATTTGCAGATGCATTTGCACTAACAATGAAGTAATTAATTATGTATTAATGCATATTAGTGTACCTGTCTTATTATCTGGAAGTTGAAATAAGCGTATGGCGCAAGTGCACTTAGGTGAGTGTCCGAATCCACTTTTGATGACGGGGCAAAAATGGTCAGCATGCCCGGTGCATGGTCTAAAAGGGTTGTCGCTATTCTCTATTCTCTGTCGCTATCTCAATGGCAAAGTCTATTTCAGTTGTCTCAAAATAGCCACGCTTCAACAATGCGCCTGAATACACCTCGTTTACAGACCAGCACGCCCATGAGTGCACAAATGGGCACAAATTCATCTGACGTGAAAAAGATAACTGCATCGTGCTGAAACAAGCAAAAGACACTTGCATCACGTTTGGATTGCGCTGGGTGTATGACATGTATTACTCACCTGTTTCCTCAGTTCCTTATTAAAATAAACTCCCAATCATGCATTCATCTAGACATTCAGTATTAGTGTGCAGTTACACTGAGACACTGGTTACACCAATAGATTTCTGATAATCACCACCAAGTCTCCAGAGAAGGAAAATAAATCTCTGAGCAATATTTTATTCTCAACTGATCTGTTTATTATCCTCTTTACTTCAGCAAGAATATGACTTAATCTTAAAACAACAACAACAACAACAACAACAACAACAACAACAACAACAACAACAACAACAACAACAACAACAACAACAACAACAACAACAAAAATGTATAAAAGAACACAGTGGTGCTTCAAAGCAGTGCTTCCAAAAATGTTTGAAAACTTTCTAATCCGAACTCCAGTGATTGCTTTCTTTTGAATAGCTCATCTCTTCATCTCTCACTGTGACCTTTATAATAAGCACTGTTGCACCCAAACACAGCCATCACACCAAAGTGATCAACGACAGAGATCTTGGGTATCAATTTATCCTGACAGGCCCTAAATGGAATTACGGAGGCCGGCACTGAAATATTATATTGACTTTATTAAAATGTATTAAGAGGGTGTCATGCAAGGCCTGGTAAATTAAAATTTTCTTTGAGCTATTGACAATGATGAAGAAGAATGCTTCCAGAAAGCTATTATGGCTGGTGTGGTGGCAGTGACAGCTGTGGTTATAGCGAGGCCCGTGTGGCAATCACACTGGACAGGTGGGAGGAAACAGGCCATGAAATACTGACAAAGGGATTCCATCAAAGACCCTGTCACCATGTCTGCACAGGCCTGCTTTTGGACACATTTGGAAATGGATTGTGATAGTTTTTGGGGAAATTGGTCATAGTCATTGTAGGTACTTCTTAAAGAATAGTCTTTAATCTTATTGCATACTAATGATGCAAACCACATTAAGCTACAAAAAATTAACATAAATATCCGATGAGTAATCTATATGTGATCCGTAATCCGGTGAGCACTGATAGGTCTAGTCTGAATCCATGATACAGCTTTGTGTAATAAAAAGGCCAAATTTGGCCTAATAAATTTTTTTTTTTGTATATGTAGCATATTGAGGATTTTCTTCCATTACTCCCCCTGGTGGAGAATGGGAATAATTTCCTCAGGTATTCAAGTCCGTGCGTTGGGTATTTAGCTGGGTCCAATACCGGCTGGTTAATCATTATCATGATTGCACTTTTAATAAAAGCAAGGCACACGGGTAGTGTTCAGCCATTCCTGGTCCATCTGATGCCTTTCCCTGATGGAGTCGTGTAGTCTGGGTGATTTATTTCTCCAATCTCTGGTATGTGGATGAGTGTAAAGTGGCATGTGTTTATTTATGTGTAATATTTGTGTGTAACCTAAAGCCTATTCTGCAGTTGTTGCAGTGCAGTGAGAGCATGTTGCAGTGCAGTCTGAGAATGTCTAATTGAAGAGAATTGGCACTGGCTGGTTACTTCCGGGTTCTGAACTGGCTGCAGTAACACGTCTCTGTCCATGCGGGGGCGCTCGCGGTCGAGTGCAGAATGAATGGGAGTCAATGGGGTTTCACCCCCAGAAATCCACTTTTCTCAGGATGTAATTTGAAAGTTGCATTCAAAAGGGAGGGCTAAAATAAAACACTCAGCTGAAAATTGAATTTACGTTCACTTATCTGTTCTAAAAAATCCGTGATCACAATTAAAAATGTGATGACGTAACACAATAGCATAATGCTAGTGTGTTCCGGCCAACAACGGCCTAACCTGTAAGAAAACAAAAGGACATAAGTGCTTGTTCATTCGACATATAATCTATATTGAACTTGTGGAATCAACAATAAAATCTATGTTAATTTAATGACAAGCAGGTGAAAGAGACACGTTTAGCCCCATAGACTCCCATTCATTCTGCTCTCGCCCGCGATCACCTCCAGTGGATTCTAATGGAACTGCAACCAAGATGATAGCATGTTGCAGCATGCAGTGGTTCTATATACGTTGTTCTGATGTCGTGAGTATGATCTCTTTTTGGCGTTTCTTTTATGCCATTCCAATGTTTGGAAATGTGCTTTAGTAGTGAATGTGTTGTCTATTAATGTGACCAGATTTTTGTAATAAATTGCTTTTAATTGCCAGAACTGTCTCGAGTTCCTCCTTCGGTCAGGAACAAACCTGTGTTTTAATATTATACATCCTTGGGCGAAAGTCCTCAAGGTGGCGTGAGTTGGCTACAATTTAACCATATGTGAACTTTCAGGCTGCTTATGAGGAATAATCCTTTTGCTAACCACCTCGCCACATATATGACTTTTAAAAAAAAAAAGATTTTTCTTTACATAAATTTAAATGGCCTAGCCCTAGATGTTGCATTGTTGCATTATTGCATTATTATTAAAGGTACACTATGTAACTCTCAGTGGTTAAACACAGTTGCATGCATTTTGCAGAAGGAACATTGTTTTGGGTTGTGCTTTGTGACTGTGTGGATGAATAATGTTCTTTCTCATAACTAAAAAAAAATAATAGAGAGAGTTTAATCTACTGCTCATTAAACATTCCCTACTACTTTTTAAAGCTGCCGTCTGCAACTTTTTTTTCGATCATATTCAGCTGGATTCGACACTATATTCTGACAGAACACAAATAAAGTGGTTTTTAGAAAAAAACCCAGAGCTTCTAACTCCACCTGGAGCGTGTTATTTGTTTTGCAAAAATGCGTTACTCCCAGGTTCATTGTGTTCAATCACGCAGGGGGGTGTGAGATATGACTGTGCAATCACAAGTCAATGAATCACAAATCACAAGTGAATCACAAATCACAAGTCAATCACATGCACACGCCTGAAGTTTGCGCAGTCAGCGAAGAATGATGGTGGAAAAGTTTCCAATTCCTCGGTTAACCTACAGAGAGCGAGGAGGTCAAAAACCACACAGGAAAAGAGAACACCTGCTTAAAAAAAAGTACAGAAAGAATCGAACCGTGCCCATAGATAAAACCAGGATAATAACACATTGGAACGGCATTTCAGTGTTATGTTAGTTGAAGTATGTAATCGAAGTATTTAGTGTTATGTTAGTTGAAGTATGTTAATCGAAGTATGTTTGTTCAAATGTGTTGGTATGGATAGCTAATGTTAGAACTTTGTGGGCAGGTTCGTTTGCTTTGTTTGCACTAAAGTCCGTGTGAATGTAACATTAGGTTGATAAACATGTGCAGATGAAGGGGGTAAAGTTGAGTTGCCTAAGTCCACTCAATCAGCCAGAGTTGCTGATGACAGCTTTAAGAGGTATAACCAGTTTAGATGGAGGACCTCAAGCTGACTAGTATAAGGTGACTGTGAGATGTTCTAGTCACGGAACAAAACACAGCTGTTCCGATTACCATAACAAATCCACTCAGTAAAACACCCACTGTTTAATATGCCCTAGTTATTGGCAATTCTATGGAGCTAGGATTGTGTCTTTATTATATGCGAGAGATTAAATGTTCTGAGAGAAAAAAAATGTTTGAGAGAAATATGTATCACACTGATAGCAAAAAAACATTTCATGAAAGAAAAAAAAATATTTGAGAGAAAAAGTTTTCATACCAATGGCAAAAAATAAGTTTTGAGAGAAAGTGTTTTCTCATAGAACATACAAAAATATATAGTTTAAATTTTTTTTAATTATTTCTGAGAAAGAAAAAAAAAACTCTCTCAAAATACTTTGAAAAAAATCTCAATATTTTTTGCTATCAGAGTGACAACTTTCTCTAATAAAAAGTGTTTCTCTCAAAACGCTTTTCTTTGCTCTTGATGCAATTTCTTCAGAATTTTGCTTTCACTGTGAAAATTGTGTTATGGGCGGGGCCACGTTCCTATTGGCCAGTCGATGAGCACCGTCTTGTCTTGGAGTCGAATCATTATTACACCATTTGTTTGGTTCACCTAGATAAATGCCGCCTCTGCTTTAGTTGAGCTAGAGCTTAGATTCTCTGCCCGAGCCCGAACTTGACCGAACCCGGAAGCGCCAGATATCTCCCGTCACTATCCTCAGGCCCAGACCGGGCCTTTGGATCTAGAAACGTACACTTCCAACGCAAATAGAGTGTGGCGCGGACTCAGATTTGATGGCCGAGTGTGCAGCGAGAGCGGTAGTGCTCACTTTGTGTGTACTGGTTGCGGGAGAATAAACAGAATGGTCAGGCTTGATTTTTGGGACCGATCTAAGTTGAACATGGACACTCCAATGTTTGGGCAAGATGATGACACACATAACTGGATTTGGTACAGTAGCTGGCTGAGGCAAGTTCAGTATCACTTAAGATTAAAGGGAATAATTCACTTAAAAAAAAAAAAAAAAAAAAAAAAAACTTTTGCTGATAATTTACTCACCCCTATGTCATCCAAGATATCCATGTCATTCTGTCTTCAGTCGAAAAGAAATTAAGGTTTCTGATGAAAACATTCCAGGATTTTTCTCATATAATGGACTTCAATGGAACCAAACGGTTTAAGGTCCAAATGACAGTTTCAGTTCAAACTGCAAACTGTTCAAAGGGCTTTAAACGATTTCAGACGATGAATAAGGGTCTTATCAAGCAAAACGATCGCTCATTTAAAAAAAAAAAAAGTTTAAGTTTTATAAGCTCAAATGGTCGCCTTGATCTGTTCTGTGGCACGCTCCTTTTCGAACTTCGTTATCATTTGTGTCATTTGGTTTCATTCAACGAATGAATGAACGAGTAAATAACAAATGATAAAGCTCAGGTTGCTGGATATTCAATCCCTTACTTCAAAAGCAAAAGTTAATGATATGATTATAGATTATAACCTAAATGTCCAGTGTTTGACAGAAACCTGACTAAAATCAAATGAATAAATTACCTTAAATGAGTTCCACCCACAAGATTACTGTTATAAACATAAAACTCGTCTGAAAGGCAAATGGGGAGATGTTGCTGTAAATTTTTTGTAATATATTCAGAAATTACTAGAAGTCTTGTTTAAAATACAATTATTTTAAAGTTTTAGTGCTTAATGTAACACTATCTAGTATAAATGATAAATCACATTTGATATTTTTGCTGGCTACTGTATACAGGCCACCAGGCGCCATACAGACTTTATCAAATAATTTGCTGATTTTCTATCAGAGTTAGTTCTGGCTGCTAGCCTGACATTGTCATACTCAGGTTCTAGTCAAAATGTGAGTCTGATACGGCTCCATTGAGCTGTGATTATGGGCCGTTTTTCAACCGAACCAGGTTAAAAATGCCTCTGCACTCATATGGATAGTCCGCATCCCGAAGGAAGGACAGCAAAAACATATTTCCGATCAACAAATGATTGGAATAGATCTTCTATTACAGATGATATGGCTGAATCTACACATCTAAGCGGCACATCTATTCTCCAGCGGCAGCCACTGTTGTAAAAGAATTCAACCCAAAGCGCTTCTTAAGTGACAGTGGAGGATTACGTTACTGTTAATCGTCTGTCCATCATCGCATAAAGCCTACGATTTGATTGGTCCGAACCAATCAAATTACGTTACTGTTGATACATCTGTCCAGTCACTCGCATAAAGCCTGACAGATTTGATTGGTCCGGACCAACCAATCAAATCATATATATATATATATATATATATATATATATATATATATATATATATATATATATAACGGAATAGCCTACATACATAAAAAATTAGCGACGTACTACTAGAATCAATGGTCTTCTTTAATAATGAATGGTTTTCATTTAAAATGAATTATTTAAACAACTCTATAGTTAATGCTTCTTGTTTATTCCTGTGATTTATATAACAAACGTACTAAAAAATTTCACATTACACATGGTGTTCAGTGTTGACAGGCTAGAACCAATACTTTCAATTAGAGTTACTATCATAGTGGTTGCTTTATTAATTATACAACTTGAATTTTTTTTGTAGTAGGTTCAAGCACAGTACTTCACCACAATGGTAACCCCCAGAAATACTAACATAACATAAATATGTGGAAGCTCAGGCAGTGTGAAAAAATTACACAATGCCAGAACTTTTATGGAAACAAATTTTCCATAAATGTTTAGAACTTCTGTGTAAAAGAAGCTTTAAAAAAATTGGAATTACGACTCACTCAAAATTCTGTGATTTTCTCAAATTTCAAATAATTTGTGTCTTTGCCAGGCAGCTCTGTGTTTTGCAGCTGCTTGTTTGCCCCATCCCACTGGCCATGAGGAACGGCTCCTACTCAACTCTATTTTCCAAACATCCTTGTACATATAACAAATACATATAACACTATTATCATTTAACATTTACTTAAAGTCCCTTGTGGTGAAAATGAAGCTTTTAGACACATATCATTTCAGAAACTTTAATTATTGTTTTTTTTCAATAACCACACATAAATATTCTCTCAAAAATGCTAACATGTCCATACATGTTGCTCATATATTATGGTATCCGCGGAAGCAGAGCGATCGGGGAAAAGCGTACAGGTGAAGCCTCGGCCAGGCCTGTACCATGGCATCTAATCCCAGTGGGGCTGGAGGTGAGAGGGAGAACCAAAGTCGGCAGTGGGACGTCTCTCGAGACGCGAATAGATTCACTTCCATTGGTCCAAACCTCTCTCATATTGGCCTTCTTTATCAGCAGAGATTGCACTTCTTGTTCCATCACCTGAGCCTCCAATGTAGTCTGCACCAACGCGGACTACAAACTAAAAGTGACGCGGTGTGCGTTCGCTGGAAATTGATGCGGCCTGAAGCATCACAGACAGTGGGAAACTCACATCTATTCCTTGAGGAAACTCACATCTATTCCTTGAGGGAACAGCCCTCAGAGGTCCTACCCACCCAGCTAGGACCTCTTTCCCGAAGACCTCCTAGCCTGAAGGACCAACATGATATCATGACTTTTGCGTAAACATACACGGGCACTTTCGAGTTAAGTGGCGTGTTATCTCTACGCATTTTGAGCTATCTGCGTGTATCCGCGTGTATGCGTGCATGTCTACGCCATTAACGTCCGCGTCATTTAGCGTGACTGTACACGCCGTCAAATGTCAGAGCGAAATGAAGCAAAATGTACATCTACATCTGGGGAGCTATCTTTTTCTTTCCTAGGATGGTAAGGGAACAGTCATAAATGCCATTAACCCCAGTGACGGTTGGGTTTAGGGACGGGGTTGAGGTAAGTCATATATTTATATATATGTACAGTAATAACGTCAAGTCAATGGCGTTCATAAACACGCTGAAAAGCGATTATGCGTGTTGATAGCATGCCAAAAATGGAAAATACGATTTGGCATGTCATACTCAGGCTCTGGCGGAGAAGCTAGTCTGGGACTGCTTCCTCTGTTGCCAAGCTCCCGGAAGAGGGGTTCGAGAAAATGCTCTCCTTGTGATTTTTGCAATATTAGCAGTTTACTGATGGCTGGGGCTGATCTCCTTGCCCCACCCTACTCGAACTTGGGCTTAGATCGATGGGGGAGGTACTGCTGAAATGCCGCAGATTGCCTGCAGGGCTTACTAGGCAGCGCCGGGGTTTTAAGGGAAGATGCCGCCTCAGGGGAGAGGTATCCAGCCAGAGCCTCCTCCACTTTAGTGTCCCGTGCCCGCATAACATTGCTATAATCCACCGCAGTAGGATTAGAGACATGGGACAAATGTGGTTTAGTTCCTATGTACTTAACAGGACTTTCTTTTCGCCCTACAATCCACCGAGTTCTTTCAGATCACTAAATTCAAGGCTTCTGGTCATTCCTAGGATATCTAAGTCCACTAAAGGAGGGAGGGCGTTCTCGCATATAGCTCCAAAACTCTGGAATAGCCTTCCCGATACGATTACGAGTCTCTGACTCGCTGACACAGTTTAAAACTAGACTAAAGACGCATCTCTTTAGTAAAGCATTCACATAATGCTTACCTTTTAGTCCTCTGTTATGCCATACGGAACCGTCTTCCACTGAAAACTTCTTAACGCACCAGTGGGGCTCGACAGCCTTTTAGACAAACGGTTCGGCACGATATGGTTGGGTTACGGAGAGTTTGCGAGATAGTGATTTTCTAACACCGACTCCCGTATAATGGAAATCAGTTATGAACATCAGCTATGCTTATTATTTCCCATCTGCCTTTCTGCTGTTATCTCTTAAAAATGCCAGTCGTCAGGTCCAGTCTGTATCCAGCCTCTCAGGGGAATTCAGATGCCCTAACGCCTGTGAAGAGACGACTCAGACGCTGGCGATATGTTATGGCGCCATGTTACATATAAATAATATTTATATTTAATATTTATATATAAACAATATGAATGTAAGCCAGAGGAGAACTGGCCCCAACTGAGCCTGGGTTCTCCCAAGTTTTTCTCCATCCAAGCTGATGGAGTTTTGGTTCCTTGCCACTGTTGCCTTGCTTTGCCTTGCTTTTGGCTTGCTTAGTTGGGTTTATGTAATATTTAACAATATTATTGATCTGTGTTGTACTACTTTCATGTTATCACTGTGAAGCTGCTTTGATACAATCTGTATTGTGAAAAGCGCTATATAAATAAATGTGACTTGACTTGAATGAGGTTTACCCCACCCTCCCGAGATCTCTTTGTGGAGATTGGTGAAAAATGGCAAAGCCTGGCGCTGAGGCTGTGACCTGTGCTGCAGGAAACGCTCGTCTAATTTGCTTTTGACTTGTGTTTCCTGCTCATCTTGTGGCCAGCTGATGTTGAGTCTGGCTACAGCACGGGTCACAACCTCTAACAGGTCATCATATGCATGGCCGTGAAGTGGCAGGCTCAATTCGTGGACAGCACTCGATGCGTGTCCCCACCCATGATGAAACGAGGGCAGGGGTGCACACACTTCCTGAACTATTCACTCACCATATTTCACTTTGAATCAGATAAACATCACCAAATAAGACTGACAACAGCAGAAAGCGCTTGCTGAAGAGCAAAAGCTGATGTGTGTGTGCCGGCGTAGCTTTATGCATCTGATTATGCCGTCATGCTACGTCAGCAACGTAACATCAATCAAGATTGGATTAGTTTCATTTATACTTCAGAAGCGCACGCTAGGGAGCGTCCCAAAGAGTCGTTTTCAACGATACAGTGCGAGTTTCCTTGAAAGGGAACTTGTATAACAGTCCATTTAATAGGTCTTTTAGAGTTCGACACAAACCTGTCTGGACAAAGGACTATGTTTTAGATATGTAAGGAAATGAAGAACTTGAGATAGCTAAATGAAAAAGACACCATTTATTTTCATTGTTTCAAAATACTTTGTGATTTTTGTTTATTTCTGTTGTGATATACAAAAACTTTATTCTTCTGAAAAGAGGAAGATGTTGTGTTCTACTCTCCATTGCATTGACATAATATTCATGTCCACTAGGTGGTACTGATGTGTTTACATGTTCAACTGATATAAGAGCTGTGTGCAAGAAAACAATGTATTTGAGTAAAGTGAAATATATTGAGTAAAATGCTAAGCTATGTCAGAGCTTTTTATCCATTCTTCATTTAAAGGCACAATATGTATTTTTTCTGCTTTAAAAAATGGCAAAAATAACTGTATCTATGTCATATATTTTGGTACCACTTTATATTAAGTGGCTTTAAGTACTATGTACTTACATTTAAAATAAGTATAATGTACTTATTGTGCTCATGTTGTATTGTAAAACACTTTTGCTGCTATTGAGGGTAAGGTTGGGGCAGTGTTGTGCCCAGTTCATACTTAAAAAGAACTAGCTCAAAGTTCAGTTCACACAGATGATAATGAACTAGTTCACGTTCATAGTTCATTTTTTTTAAATGAACTAAGTTCACATATCTAAAAATGAACTAGTTCACGTTCATTTGTTAAATTCTTTTTAAGATAGGCCACTATCTTACTCAATAGAACCTCTTTACCATCCATTACCAGCTGCAAATCACTGCCACTCCAAAACTAATCAAAATTATTGTACCAATAAACAAGAGACAATTATTATAGCCAGGAGAAAAATAATGTTGAGATAGAGAATATATTTACCCCTTAAATAATGTGTAATCATGATATGTAGAAATTGGAAAATATAAGGTGCAATCAAGGTATACTGTATGTTCAGTGAAACTTTTATTTAGCCAGCATGAACCAAATTACCCAGGACTTTAAAAAGGTATATTCAGGATCATGGGGAAAAGATCAGTCTACTGACAAAAATCCAGCATATTCTGAATGGCAGTAACTATGTAAACCAGACCAAAGTAGTCATGTAATGTCAAATTTGCTTTGGGCTTACCCTGCTCAATGTGCAATACTCTACCAACACATTTTTTTACACCTTCAAAAGGAAGTAAACAGTGAGTAAACGAAAGTATTACATTCATTTATAATAAAACAATCTTCCTGATTATATTTGTCTAAAGAAAATGAACAGCTACCAGCTGAACAACATAACTTACTACGTACAATAGGCACTCTGATTCCATGTATAGGGGCATTTATTATTCAGTATGACACACAAACACTAGTAGATAAGACCTCTTTCGTTAAAGAGATCACTCGTATGGCAGATCAAGCGATGATACGAGCAGCAGAGCACGGCCAGATCTGCCCTCGCGTGCGCGCCAAGTGCGGCACTAAGTATGCACACTATTGCGACTCCCCCTGCCTTCACGTTACCTGCTACTATGAATACTTTGACCTACGTCTAACATAACCAGTGATAATAGACAAAAGCCGTTTCTCAATATGCGTACTTGTCTGTACTTGTGTTCTTGTGGACTTGTGAAACGTCATCAGTAGCTGCCCAAGTACCGTTCCAATTCAAAGTTCACATCTAGCCAAGTCCACTTCAAATCCCCGGATGTGTTCTTGATCCGCCCCGTTTACCGAGGATGCATCGAGAGGTGACTTGTGTGGACTTGAGACAGCCAGGTAACCCAGAATGCACCTCGCACCAACCCGCAAGCGTCAATAGGAGAGGAGAAAATCGCGAAATATCAAAATACTACTGTTATTGAGTCATGAAATGTGATTTTAAGAGTGTTTCAGGCGAGAATGTGGTTGTTTAAATCTCAAATCTGTAGTTTATTTATAAAGATAGCGCCTATCTGAAAAATGCATCTGATGTTTTCGGAGTTCTGACATCCGAGCCTTCAGCGGACACTCAGCGAGATCAACCCCGACTGGAACAGCTTATCCTCGCCTAGTGCCTCTGAGCGTTTGCCGCTGGCTCTGATCTCTCTAGTCTAGTGGATAAACTTGACGTATAATTCGTCTTGTGTATAAGTCTATCTGGTCTCACTAAACTATCAGCCTGTTCTCATGTAAATGCGTCTCTATAACACGCATGTGTATTGTCGTGTAATATATACGTGAAAATGAGTTTTTACGTGCATATGAGACGCAGTTTTTGTCGTGCAATTGATACGCAGTTCATTTGCGTATAATACACACGCACCCCACACCACTAATTCTAGCAAGCGTCTAATACACACGCACCCCACCCCACACCTAAACTTAACCTAACCAACCAATGCGTATCATATGCACGTAAAAACTCACTTTAGCGTATATATTACACGACAATACACATGCGTGCTATAAAGACGCATTTGGTGTGATCGAGGATTGAAACTATGCTAGTTCCATGGCAAAAAAATTGTTTTTGAGGTTTCATATCTTTATGGCTATAACTTTAAAAACATTTTTTATATTATTGTCACTATATGAACAATAAAATAAAATGCCATAACCCTGTCTCTGTTTGTTTGATAAATGTAATAAAAATCAATGTTTCATATTTTTAAAATGAAAACAGAATCGCGTTGCCTTAACCACTGTCACCGTCTCCGTCTGCACCGTCCTGTCTGCGTCTCCCGCACTACACTTCCCAGCATCCTCCTCTCCGCACACCTGAACTCACTCCCTCATCAGTCTCCTGTTCAGCGTCTTGATTCATCGTCTCCACCTGTCCTCACCTCATTCAGTGTTCATTTGTGCCTGTATTTAGTTCAGTTCTGTTCAGTCCTTCATTGTCGGTCTATGTTTGATGTTACAGCGTGTATGCCTTCCTGTTCCCTTCATTAAAAGATTATCTTCGTGAACCCCCAGTCTCCTCATCCTTCTCCCCGCCAGCAGCGGTGTGACAGATGAGACCGACCCACTTCGCAGATGGATATGCCCAGCCGTCGCCCTCCTTTGTCTGGATCAGAGAGACCGTTCCTGGAATCCCACACCAGGGATTTTTTGGATTTGCCGTGCCTCACCCACTACTTTGACCGCTGGGTCTCTTCTACATCGCCAGTCTCAGCGCGGCGGTCCCGGGCACGCCTCCCAGGGAACGGTCCCGAAGGTGTCCCGAAGGTTTTGCTGCCTGCGTGGAGTGGGTGCTGGTGAATCGTCCTTCACCATCGGATGGCGGCACCAGCCCCACTCCAGCGCCAGAGATCGTCTCTTCGCTGGTCCCAGGCCCAGGCGCTGTCCAGCCGGCCCCAGCCATCATCATGCCTCCAATCCTCCACCCCTCTCCGCTGGTTCCTTCCAGCACAGCCGAGCCCGAGCCGCTCTCTCCGCTGGTTCCGTCCAGCACGGCCGACCCGAGCCGCTCTCCCCGCTGGTTCCGTCCAGCATGGCCGAGCCCGAGCCGCCCTCTCCGCTGGTTCCGCCCAGCCCTGTCCAGCCCGACCACCAAGGACCGTCCAGCCCACACCAGAGACCGTCCAGCCCACACCAGAGACCGTCCAGCCCGCACTCGAGACCGTCCAGCCTGCCACCAGAGACCGCCCAGCCCACACTAGAGACCGTCCAGCCTGCACCTGAGACCGTCCAGCCCGCACTGGAGACCGTCCAGTCTGCACCAGAGACCGTCCAGCCCGCACTAGAGACCGTCCAGCCTGCACCAGAGACCGTCCAGCCCGCACTAGAGACCGTCCAGCCTGCACCAGAGACCGTCCAGCCTGCACCAGAGACTGTCCAGCCCACACTGGAGACCGTCCAGTCTGCACCAGAGACTGTCCCGCCTGCAACTGAGACC
>JAQIUQ010005910.1:0-10913 GCA_030378365.1 Hybognathus amarus | reverse complement strand
AACATTTCTTAAAAGCAAAGTCACAAAGCAAATCTCCCTTTGCTTTGAACTTCTGCAGACCGTTGTAACTTTGCAGATGTTCTTTATGCTCATAACAGCAACATTACACACTAACGAAAGTTAGAAAAGCGAAATCAATAATCTGACCACCCCTTATTGTAAATATATTGTTTGTTTGCGACTCAGTTCAGACTTGTGGCCTTGCCTGCATACCTCACCTCGGTTATGACTTGTTTCACACAGTGTCTTCTCCTTGAGTTGAATGTAATCATGCCTTCACTACTCGTTACTCCCCGATAGGGGTCGGAACACATGTATTTTAAATGAAAGCATGGTAATTGATATTATAATATTTTGGCATTATCAATATCATTAGGCCTATATACATCTCAAAAAAAATATATGTTGGCTTCAAATTAATTTCAATTTGTCGAGCAGGTTACGCATCGTGTGATTCGTTGAACAAAACATAGTGTAATTTGAAATTACCCAATTTAGAGTAGCTCTCAACATTGAGTTTTTAAAGGCTTCCTGACAGTGATTTCTAAGAAGGCATTTTATGATATTTCATTTAGTCCATTTAATGTTACATTTGATCAGCGAATCTATTTGAAAACGTTTGATAGACTTTAGCTAGCTATTTGCTAGCAGAAGCACATATTAGCATCTTGAATGCTAAATTTTACATGCTCCTTCGATCGTCGGAATAACAATTGACAAAAATGAAATCAGTTGACAGCCAAACAAAATGCTTCCACTTTTACTTCCACAATGGTAACCCACTGTAAATTTGTAAATGGTTTAATGATTCCAATATAATTTAACATTAAACACTACTGCACACTATCAAGTCTTCCCCTTTTCTAAATTTCTCAAAAAAAAAAAAAAAAACATAAAATAACACTTAATTTTAACATTTATTCTCTCTTAATTCAACCATATGCAAAGCATGCTGGGAACTAAAAGCACTGCCCAGTTTCAGTTAAGGCAACACAAATCAATCATGTAATCCAACACAAACGGATTAAGTAAACTTAAGTTGTTCGTAGATTTAAGCAGATTGAACACAATAAAATTAAGTTCGGGCAAAATGGCAGTCGGCTCGCACTATACTGCCACCCTCTGGATGTACACTTTTTTTACTTAACATAAATGGTTTGTGTTTAGACAACACATTAGGATTTTGTACTGTCAAGTTGAGACACAATTACATAGACCTTAATAGAAAAAAACATGTAAAGTCAAAAAACACAATTATTATAAGTAAACTATATATAAATATATTATGTAAAGTGCACAACCTCCCTAGTTAATTTTTTTGAGTGTAGGGAGCAGTGAATACTGAACAGGGACCCTGTCAATCGGATGCACCCCGAGTTCATGGAGCTCTATTCTAATGAGTTGATGATCTGAATTAGGTGTGTTAGATGAGAGAGATTTTGCCCCCTAAACCCTCATTCACTATTACCTACATTAGTCCACTAATACTGTTCACTTGAAGGAGTGAATAAAAAAAAGTGAGCAAATTCGGACAGCCGTTAAGTGTACATGGATTGTACACATGTTATTGCAGTGCAATGTGAGATTGAAATTTGATATTTGAGGGTATTTTTCAGATTCAGCCATACTGTGCAGATCAAGGAGCCACGAGGACTGGAATTTAGGAACCCCTGTTCTAAAATAACACTATGGCTTGATATTTGCATTTGTGTTTAAAAATAATCATTTTATAACTGCCATACTACTATTCATGTTATCCTACAGATTTCTGTTATTGCATTTGATGATAAGCTATAATTACCCCATTACACTCTCTAAGCAAACACTGACTAATAAAACATCTGAAAACATTTACCATGTTAATAGTCCAATTCCAAACCTTTATCATTTTACAAATAATATATTAATACAGCAAAAAAGTGTATCTGTTAAATATATCATTGTCAATCAATAATCCTACCTACCACTAAAAACTCTATATGTGTAACTCTATATATAAATCAGTGTCTACATTTTTAGAAGCAAGTTTGATTAGACAGTGTGACCATGTGAGTTCATAATATTCAATAATTGCAAAGTATAACTTAAATAGTAATATTATACAGATTCTGAAGTGAACACTGAAACATAAAAAAAGGTTTAGGAAGGACCAGGGAGGAAGGATTCAGGCAGATGGAAGAACTCACCTCTAAGAGTAAATCTGGATTGGATCTCTCTGTCTAGCCGAGTGGAGGTGCTGATCTGACCCGTGTGAGTGTTTATCGTGAAGAGCTCATATCCAGGGCCGGGTAACAAGCTGTAGCTAATAGCAGAATTCACCTCTGTGGGAAACACACACTTACTCTTAATACAACTCTTCACAGATTGGTCATCAGACCAGAAAATTAGTTTGTCTACAAGTAGTCGGCCCAAGATCTTCTGATTGCATGACAAAATGACAGAGAGTTGATGTACTATTGTACAAGAAATTGTCTTTTAAAGTGTGCCTTCCTCCACTTTTGTGATGCGGATTGCAACACAAAATGCAGGAGAGTTGAGCTGTGACAAGTATTTGATAGCTGAATGAGGTCTGATAACGCTCTGTCTGGCAAAGTGCTAATTATAAACTTCATAGCTGATCTCTGAATTGAAAACAGTGCTAAAGAAATTGGTCAAGGTCACACACACAAACAAACACACACATGTTTTCATGTTTTATGGGGAATTTTCCATAGCTATAATTATTTTTATACTGAACAAACTATTTGTTTTTATTTATTTATGCTGGTTTCATAGAGGTTTTAAAAAAACTCTCTACCATTATCAATAAAAAAGGTTGAAATATAATTTTAAGTATAATTCACAGTGTAGGGGAGCGCCGGGCACAACGTAACGCGGGGCTAGTCTGTAACACGCTTGTTTTGAAATACTTCCACACATGCTGGCATGACGAAACTTTGTATATTTACTAGTTGCCATTTCAACACTATATAGAGAAAAAATGCGCCAAAATTCCAAAATTTATTTAACCATAGCAAAAGTGCATTTCTTACTTAAGTTAATTTTTCGTCTCTATTTTTTGTGTTTAGCCTATTTAAAATTAGACATATCTGATATTATTTTAATCTCCAATCTGTTGTTTAACCGTTGATTTAGTTCTTTCATGCTTCGCTAACTAGCAGAAGACACTAGCAGGGTTTAAATCACAGTTGTGCAGTTGGGGCATGTTGTAACACTGTGTTACAATGTGCCCCTATTAGAAATATGATATTATATTCTATACTTTTATGAATTCTATTGAGAAAACATGAGAAACATGTAAATAAAGACTGAGAGTCAATGCTCAGAAATTATTAAGTATTATTTTGTTTTTGAATTATGCTGTATAGGTGTGTTTTCCGATGTGTTTGTTGTCAAACTCAAAAATTAGTTTATTTTTAATTATTAAAAAAATGCCGTTATTTTTATATGAAAAAGGTAATAATTGTATTTTATTAAGAAAATATTTTGGTTTGACTTGCATATGTTTTTGATCAGATCAGATTTTAATGGTCATATGGTGATGTTACAATGTGCCCTCACATGTTACAATTTACCCCACCTATGGGGCATGTTGTCACATTTCACTTCCATTCTTTCAGGGTAAATCAAGAAAAAAGTATACACTGTATTAATAAAACAAAACCACATTAATTGTGCTAGACATGTGGGAAATTGATGTGGGGGAAAAAAACTCTAAACCCTAAGTAGATTTACACAAATTGATAAAGTCAAAAAGGTCACTTTGTGCCCCGCTCTCCTCTACTATCACGTCTGTTCGGGGTTTTGAGTTTTGATCTTATTTAATTTTTACAGTTTCCTGTTCAGTATTCTGAGTTATTTCATGTTTCATGTGTCTTAGGCTAGAGTTCACACTGTCAGATCCAGAAGTTCTTCGCAGAATTTGTGTACCCGACCGGGAATCTGATCTAAAATTATCGGAGTTCACGTCCGTGTATTCCGCAACCGTCAAGAGCCATGTCCATGCTGCTCCCCTGTTTTCTGGAATGTCTGCCTTTATGGAGCCAAATCTAATGCCACATAGTTTTGCAAGAGAATAAAGTCTCGAATAAAAGAAAAATAAAGTTTTGCAAAAACCTTAGTTTATATATATATATATATATATATATATATATATATATATATATATATATGACAATGACGTTGCTTTGGTAGGTGTATGCCAAAAACAACAACCACAACATGGAGGGGCTCACGTGGACTACTTCTATGATGTCTGTATTTTCTTTCTGGACAAGGACAGTATATCATGTATACATTTTCAATGGGGGGACAGAGAACTCTCAGACTAAATCTAAAATATCTTAAACTGTGTTCTGAAGATCGACGGAGGTCTTACAGGCTTGAAACGACATGAGGGTGAGTCATTAATGACAAAATGGGTGAACTAACCCTTCAATAAGCACTTTTGTTAAAAAAGTTAAATGTTTGTCAAAGAAATAAAAATAACAGTACTTATTAATATTGTCACATTAAGTTGGTTTTGGTTTAATTGTCAATGACTTTTAGATTGTTATCCTTATTTCCTGTGTTTTCTTCCTTTTTGTTTGGTTGTCACGGTAATTTCACTGGATTAGTTCACACCTGGTTTGTATTGAATTCCATTAATTGAAGGCCTTCAGTTCTCTGAAATAATTTCCTTGTGTTAGTTGTGGTTACTTCACAGTTTTAATTTTATTTCTTGTTTTTCTTTTTGTTCTTTTGTTTGATTTTAACAACTTTTAGTTATTGCAATTATATCCGCTACGCCTCTCGCCTTCTCTTCATTCAGAGCAACGTTACATATTATGGCAAACGGTGAAAAAAGGTGGTTTCCCTTCCAAAAATGTAACCATGAAATTTCATTCTAAATTTAAAATGTTAATGTTAATGTATGTTTAAATTAAATGAATCAATTGTAGTAAAAATAATTGAACCCTCATACACGCACACTCAAAGTCAGAACAGACACACTAAGAGCAACTCTTATGCTGGAAACTTCACCAGCAGCCACAAACATCATTTATCAGCTTTATGAGTGTACCAAAATCAAATAATTAATGCAAAAGTAAGAGATAGTTGAAACAATTACTAACAATATAAATCTTCATCTGATGAACATTTGGCACAGTGGTTTCATGAGGTTTAACGTAATGGAAGATAAAATCAAAGAACAAACCATAGACCACACTGCTGAAAGGAGTGAATTCTAGGAGAAAAAATAACCAGCCTTTATTAGCACAGATGGCTTGAGTTAGTGAATCATCACACACAATTTCAAATATCCTGCAGGAGCCTGACTGCTGTTCTAGGATAACGTCAGAAACACAGAGACAGGCAGACACTGATATTGAGGCTGAGGTATTTTAAAAGGGCCTGGTAGATTTGTGAATATTTGGACAAGGCACAAGACGCACAGAATAACACACGGCGTGCGAAAAAGAACACAAAGACCCGTTGATTTATGTTAGCAATCAAGTTCGATGAAACATAATTCAGGTGGATGTGTGTTTTAACAGCAGTCTGCTAACTAAATAAATTTTGCGTCTGATGACCAAGGCCATCTGGACTTTTAGACTGAAATCATGATGAACAAATATGGAAAGAAATCTACTAACTCAAGTTACTAGTGCTGACATGTTTTGCTACATGGAGGTTTTTACAGGCTACTGTTACCGAAACGTGTACCTCATTATGTGTAAAACCCAATTAAATCTCACAAGTCACGTCAAATAACAAAACAACACAAAATTGGATTTTCTGACCAGCACAGGACTTTTTTGGTCTAATACAGATATTCTTTGAAAAGTGACTAAAGTGACAGAAAACATGAACAAACATGATAGAACATGAAGTGTGTTTGTGCCCGGGAAATGCATGTTTTAATTTGGCCAGTGAACTTCACACAAGCCAGACAAGTAATAATGTCATTGTGGACTAGTTGAATATATGCCAAAAGTATTGAGACACCCCTTCAAATCATTGAATTCAGGTGTTCCACTCACTTTCATGGCCACAGTTGTGTAAAATCAAGCCCCTAGGCATCCAGACTGCTTCTACAAACATTTGTGAAAGAATGGGTCACTCCCAGGAGCTCAGTACATTCAAACGTTGCACAGTGATAGGTTGCTTCCTGTGCAGTGAGCCCATTTGTGAAATTTACAGACCAATAGAGGGAATGCATTGACGTCACTTTCCCGCCGGAACAACCCCCTCTCAGCCTGACTGAGTGGCAAAAGATCTGCTGCGTGACTGGATTTAATAGGGGAAACTGCGAAAATGCGATTAAAATGAACAATTATATCAATTTAAATTAAATGTTGGACTCAATATAGTGTTCCTTACAACTTACTAAAGATCCAGTGATCCATGGATATTGACATGCAGCCAGTAATCGTGTTGCCTGACATTTATGTTTGCCTGATTTCGACGCTGGGGAAATAAAAGCAATATAGACATAAAGCAAATTTGCCTGTGAACGCTTTATATAAATACAAGGTCTAAATCCGGGTGATTACTTATATCAGTGTTATATGTAGCCTATATATCATCATATCGTCCAGCCCTAAAACTTTATAGTTTTTTTTTTTTTGGTCAGTGTTTATTAAGAAACATCCAATAATGCAGAATATGCAATGATAAATATTTAATTGATGAGTTGTTAATATATATATATATATATATATATATATATATATATAACAATACAAAAATATATGCGTATGGTTTTACAGCTAAATTCAGCATATTGACACAAAATGATAACTGCAAATCCAACCTGGAGTCCAGTTGTTTCTGTGAATTGCAGCGATCCATTTGCTCCTCTTTCTATCGCAGTCTGTAAAAATATACCTCCGATTTTTTGTTAAATCTAGTTGTACAGTCAATCGCAAAGCTCTTTCCGACTCTATATGTGTTGTGTTTATTTTTTGCGGCATTCACGCTGAAAACATATACAGCCGCTCAGTCTTTCTGCCACTCACTGTGAGGAACTGTAGGCACGTGACCGGACGGTGACGTCACGCGCATTCCCTCTATAGCTACACAGACCAATAGACCAATGGGTGTGTAGCTCAAGTGGTGTAAAGCATGCCGCCACTGGACACTAGAGCAGTGGTGACGTGTTTTTTGGAGTGACGAATCATGCCTCTCTGTCTGGCAATCCGATAGACGAGTCTGGGTTTGGCGGTTGCCAGGAGAACGATACTTGCCTGACTGCATTGTGCCAAGTCTAAATTTTAGTGGAGGGGGGATTATGGTGTGGGGTTGTTTTTCAGGGGTTGGGCTTTGCGCCTTAGTTCCAGTGAAAAGAACTATTAATGCTTCAGCAATTAATGTTGTGACGGTGAGGATATTTTCTCACCGGTTAATTGACGTGTGACTGGTGTCCATCGTTAATACTGGTGTCTCACCGTCGGGGGCTTTTAAATCGCTAATTTAAAGGCAAACGTAAAATGCGCACGTTTTCACGGGCATACATTACTGTGCGGTAGTGCGGGAAAGAACTGTTTTGTTATTGTGCCCTGAATATGCGCTAGTTTGAAAACGAAACTAACTTTCACTTTTACATTAGCGTCAATTCATCCTTCGCTTGGAGTTTGATTGACAGACATGATCTGACAGGATCAGTCAGAAAGCAGTCAGGAGTAGATTAACGTCGGTGGAACTTGGCTTTATCAGGCAATCTGCCACGACACATTAAAGAGCCACAAAACGGTAGGCCTATTTATTGTTTGATTTTCTTTGACTGACCAAATTTGAAAGTTGAGACTGTTTCATATTAAATATTACCTGCTCGGTCTGTCTGTCAAAGCGTTGTCAGTGTCCTCTATTTTTCACTGCTTGAGAACATGGGTTGAATCCAAAATCGTCCCCAAAACCCTCACTTACTAGGCCTATTCTCTACATTAGTCCACTAATACTGTTCACTTGAAGGAGTGAATGAGAAGGAGTAAGTAAAAACGAGTGAGCGAATTCTGGACAGCCGTTGCTGACTGTTACAGAAGGGGAAGACTCAAGGGGATCCATGTGCAGCTTATATTTATTGAGCAGAGTAGTCAAACAGGCAATGGTCAGAACCAGCAGATACAGCAGTGGAGACAGGGCTGAATCGTAGTACAATACCAGGCAGATGATCAGGGCAGGCAGCAAACAGTCAAGGTCAAAGAACAAAGCAGAGGTAACGTAGGCAGGCAGCAGACAGGGAGATATCCAAAACAGGCAGGGTCACAAAACAATCAGGTAGTCACAGGAATAAACGCTCAGAAATTACAAGCCGTGGCAATGCAATACTTCGCAACAAGTCTCTGTTTGAGTGTGGCTTAAATAGAGAGTCTGAATGAGGTGCAGGTGTGAGTGCAATCAGTCCCAGGAATGAAGCATTATGGGGATTAGAGTTTTGTGAAGTGATCAATTCTGATGTGGAGTGCCCTCTGGTGATTCTCAGGGGCACTCCAGCTGGTGATCGTTACATAGCCCCACCCAAAGAGCGGCTTCCAGACGCTCAAAACAACAAACAAACAAACAAAACTGTCCAGATGGGCGGTGGAGCGGAGGCGGATCTGGGGGCGGGATGGAGGACCAGGTCCGTGGAGCAGCAGAGGAGCAGGCGACCAGGGCGTATCAGGCTGTGTAGGCGACCAGAGCGGAGCATGCTGTGCAGGCGACCAGGGCGTATCAGGCTGTGCAGGCGACCAGGGCGTATCAGGCTGTGCAGGCGACCAGGGCGGAGCAGGCTGTGCAGGCGACCAGGGCGGAGCAGGCTGTGCAGGCGACCAGGGCCCCTCGGGTAGCCACGGCGAAGACCCCTCTGGCAGCAACGGCAGTGAAAACCCCTCGGGCGGCCAATCGCGGTGAAGACTCCTTGGGTGACCATGGCGGTGATGAGCCCTCGGGCGACCACGGCGGGAAGAACCATCGGGCAGCCAGGCGCGGAGACCTCCCTTCAGGCGGACATGGAACAGGAGCAGGCATCCACCCAGGAACAGTCATCGGTTGCTCTGGAACAGACCCTGGTTCAGGACTAGGAACTGATACCTGCTCAGAAACAGACACAGGAACAGACACTGCATAAGGCTTAGGAACAGACACCAGCTTAGATGCGGCCATCTTGTCCGAAGACACTGGCTCGGAGGTAGCCATCTTGTCCGAAGACACTGGCTCAGAGGCGGTGACGTGAAAAGTCTCTGGATTGGCAGAAGTAATATGAACAGTCTCTGAATCGGCCATCTTGTCCGTAGACACTGGCTCGGAGGTGGCCATCTTGTCCGTAGACACTGGCTCGGAGGCGGCCATCTTGTCCTTAGACACTGGCTTGGAGGCTGTGACGTGAACAGTCTCTGGATTGGCTGAAGTAACGTGAACAGTCTCTGAATCGGCCAACTTGTCCTTAGACACTGGCTCCGGGCGGCCATCTTGTCCTTAGACACTGGCTTGGAGGCTGTGACGTGAACAGTCTCTGGATTGGCTGAAGTAACATGAACAGTCTCTGAATCGGCCATCTTGTCCGTGAGACACTGGCTCGGGGCGGCCATCTTGTCCTTAGACACTGGCTTGGAGGCTGTGATGTGAACAGTCTCTGGATTGGCTGAAGTAACGTGAATAGTCTCTGAATCGGCCAACTTGTCCTTAGACACTGGCTCGGGGGCGGCCATCTTGTCCTTAGACACTGGCTTCGAGGGCGGTGACAGGAAACATCTCTGGCTCGGCAGAAGTGACGGGTAGCGTCTCTGGCTCGGCAGAAGTGACGGGTCACGTCTCTGGCTCGGCAGAAGTGACGGGTAGCGTCTCTGGCTCGGCAGAAGTGACGGGTAGCGTCTTCTGGCTCGGCAGAAGTGACGTGAAGCGTCTCTGGCTCGGCGGAAGTGACGTGAAGCGCTCTGGCTCGGCAGAGGCTGACGTGAAGAGTCTCTGGAAGCTCTGCTGAGACGTGACGAGGCTGAACAGGTTCTGAGGAGACGTGACGAGGCTTTGGAAGCTCTGAGGAGACGTGGCTGACGTGAGCGATGGTTTCTCTTGATAGCACGAAGCTGAGCATCAGCGGGGGGTCAGTCCACGCTGGAAACAAGTCCTGGATGGCCATAGACTGATCCGATGGCTGGGTTGATGGTGGGTTCACGGAGTTCCTCATCTACCACACCCACCGTATACACTGAACTGCTTAACAGAAGGGCCAGTTCAATATAGCTCTCTAATGTCCCGCTGAGGCTCATGCAAGGGCATGAATGAACTGAGCGGTTCTGATAGCCCTCCACGGAAGAAGATCATCAGGCAGTCCTGGCTCATAGAGGTGAAAGGTGCTAGCTTGATAAAATCTTCTACGTACTCCTCAATCAAACGATTCCCTGACGGAGACACAGGATTTGGGCTGCTGTGTCCATGGCTGGTATCGCTGCTGGATCTAGGTATGGCGAAGTATTCTGTTACGAATGGGAAGACTCAAGGGGATCCATGTGCAGCTTATATTTATTGAGCAGAGTAGTCAAACAGGCAATGGTCAGAACCAGCAGATACAGCAGTGGAGACAGGGCTGAATCGTAGTACAATACCAGGCAGATGATCAGGGCAGGCAGCAAACAGTCAAGGTCAAAGAACAAAGCAGAGGTAACGTAGGCAGGCAGCAGACAGGGAGATATCCAAAACAGGCAGGGTCACAAAACAATCAGGTAGTCACAGGAATAAACGCTCAGAAATTACAAGCCGTGGCAATGCAATACTTCGCAACAAGTCTCTGTTTGAGTGTGGCTTAAATAGAGAGTCTGAATGAGGTGCAGGTGTGAGTGCAATCAGTCCCAGGAATGAAGCATTATGGGGATTAGAGTTTTGTGAAGTGATCAATTCTGATGTGGAGTGCCCTCTGGTGATTCTCAGGGGCACTCCAGCTGGTGATCGTTACA
>JAQIUQ010005909.1:0-17889 GCA_030378365.1 Hybognathus amarus | reverse complement strand
AATTCATAGATGCCACCTACGTCACTACAAATAGAACGCCGCCATATCGCGACGACTCGCCGGGTGCGGCCGCCTCAAACTGCCTATTTGAATGAGAGAGAGAGATAGAGATACCTTGAGAAAATTTCAATTTTAGGCTCCGATCCTTATTTGTTACCCCCAGTTTTCTTTAGTCCATTATTATCTGCCCCAGGCTTGCCCTAATTGGCCTTTCATGAAATAGAAATACATTTGTCATAGAGCTATGGCACGCGTTCATGAGAGTCGAGGCGATGTCATTAATGAATCCTCTGCAGCAGTTCGGCTGGCATGAATGAATCTTTCTAATCCGAACATCAGCACTGGGACAGAGACAACTGCATCAGCACAGTCAGAGACATCAGTCAAATATTATAAAAGACTGCCATATCTCTCTGATAGAACAGATGTTCAGTTAACTTACAGAGAAGGTTAATCACAAATATCGAAATGAGTCTTTCGAGTCGAATCTTTTTGAATGATTTGGCTGCGGTTAAAAGCTATCAAGAGGTAAAGCTCTTCGTGATTATAATATAACGACATAAATTGCAGTTTGTTCGTCACATAAAGCTATCATATTAATAAATAACGATATTAATATAACGGACGAGTAGTATTATATCACTTTTATGATACTTTTGTGATGTTTTTTGTCTTTTATTATTATTATTTTTTGCTCTGACAGCCCCCAGTAGGCTGTTACTCATTCACTCTTATTACATCGACAAGAAGAGTCTTAGGCTACATAATTCAAAAATGTCCCTTTGTCTTCCACGGAAAGTAAACTTAAGGATTTGCACATGATGGTGAGTAGTTAAATGACGGCAGAGTTATCATTTTTGGAAGAACTAACGTTAGTCCTTTAATATGCATTTCAAGGCTGATTATGCATCGTCTGCAGAGCTAACACTTGCACAAAAATAACATCTAAAGCGCGTCTGACGAAGACAAACGCAAGACGAACACATCTTTATGAACTTCAGAAAAATATTTATTAGATTTAGACAGACAGACAGACAGACAGTTATGTCAAAATAACCCCAAATCTAATAACTTACCACGATAAAGTGCATTTAAACAGATCCAACAAATTTAATGAAGAAAAAACATTATCTGTCTATCTGTTTGTATATGTTGGCCACTGAGAGTAGGCTGTAATAGAAATATAATAAACCACAAATCAGCAACATGAGACTAAGTCTTTAAAAAAAAAGATTTTCTATTCTCTCTTCTTTTGGTATGGAATAAAATACCAGTTCAGGGTTCCTCTTTCGGCTGTTTTTGCAGCCAACTGCACAACACATTGCAGGCATTAATGTGACCGTCGGTCGCAAACTGGTCGCAAAGATGGCGGCGCAAAGCTACAGTGACGTCACGTGAACCGAATGAATAGGAGAGAGGAGAAAAATCTGCGAAATATCAAAATACTACTGTTATTGAGTCATGAAATGTAATTTTAAGAGTGTTTCAGGCGAGAATGTGGTTGTTTAAATCTCAAATCTGTAGTTTATTTATAAAGATAGCGCCTATCTGAAAAATGCATCTGACGCTTTCGGAGTTCTGACATCCAAGCCTTCAGCGGACACTAAGCACAGATCAACCCCGACTGGAACAGCTTATCCTCGGCTAGTGCTTCTGACGTTTGCCACTGGCTCTGATCTCTCTAGTCTAGTGGATAAACTTGACGTATAATTCGTCTTGTGTATAAGTCTATCTGGTCTCACTAAACTATAGTACCATGGCAAAAAAAAATAGTTTTTGAGGTTTCATAACTATGGCTCTTTACATTTTTTATATTATCGTCACTATATGAACAATAAAATAAAATGCCATAACCCTGTCTCTGTTTGATAAATGTCAATAAAAATCAATGTTTCATATTTTTAAAATGAAAACAAAAAGATCATGTTCATTTTGTTATAAATATATGCAGTGAAGAGAATCATGTTCCTTTAACCACATGGCAATTAGGCTAATATGTTGATTTTTTTTAATGAAAAGAGGCAGAGTGGTGTTGTATAACATATTTTGTTTTATTGTTGACGAAAAGAGGCAGAGTTGTAGCAAATTTCGTTTTATTGTTACCTGAAATATATATAAAGAGATAACAGGAGTAGCCAGAGCGTGCTGAGTGACGCGATCAAGTACGCTCTGTTCCATTTGCAGAAGAACCGGACTTGCGTCCTCGCATCCTCGGGAGTTCGTTCTCCTGAGTCGAACTTGGCAAGTCTGAACTACCAAGGACGCAAATCAGAAGTTTGCGTACTTGGTATTGAAAAACGGCTAGTCACACTCCAAACTCAACCATGGCCAATACCAAAGAGCTGTCGAAGGACACCAGGAAGATAATTGTAGACCTGCACCAAGCTGGGAAGAGTGAATCTACAATAGGCAAGCAGCTTGGTGTGAGAAAAATCAACTGCGTGGGAGCAATTGTAAGAAAATGGAAGACATACAAGACCACTGATAATCCCCATCGATCTGTGGCTCCACGCAAGATCTCATCCCGTGGGGTCAAAATGATCATGAGAAAGATGAGCAAAAATCCCAGAACTGCACAGAGGGACCTGATGAGTGACCTGCAGAGAGCTGGGACCACAGTAACAAAGGCTACCATTAGTAACACACTACACCGAGAGGGACTCAAATCCTGCAGTGTCAGGCGTGTCCCCCTGCTTAAGCCAGTTCATGTCCAGGCCCGTCTGAAGTTTGCCAGAGAGCATAAGGATGATCAAGAGAGGACTGGGAGAATATCATGTGGTCAGATGAAACCAAAATCATAACCAGCAGCCATATCACCCTGTACCCAAGAGTGGTTGCCCACTAAAGCTAAGCAGGGCTGAGCCTGGTTAGTACCTGGATGGGAGACCTTCTGAGAAAACCAGGTTGCTGCTGGAAGAGGTGTTAGTGAGGCCAGCAGGGGATGCTCACCCTGTGGTCTGTGTGGGTCCTAACGCTCCAGTAAAGTGATGGGGACGTACCATCCTTCGAAAGAGACGTTAAACCGAGGTCCTGACTCTCTTACCCCTTTTCCACCAAAAAAAAGAACTGGTTCGGAACTGGTGCTGGTTCAAAGTTGGTTCAGAGTTTGTTGTAACTTGCGAACCTTTTAGAAGCTGTTTGTTTTTCCACTGACTAAAGCGCCCAGTGTCATACATGTCATTACGTCACTGTGTACGTCGCTATACGTCTTAGCTAGAAACGCTTGCACGTACAACATTACTTTGGGATTATATCTAACTCGTGTACCAAGAAGGGTTTAAAAACAATTGAAATATGTAAGCTCTTTTAATCTTTTCTTTTGATATGTAATCTTTTCTGATTAGTAATGTACCCGTCTTGTGCCAACTTCAAGCATAACAAACAATTACAAAGACAGACTCCATCGTGATTCTGCAAATGTTTCTCCTGGCTTTGCGATCCTATATTATGGTCAGAAAGATGTTTTAGAACACATCTAAACCTGCCCCCAGCCCTCGACGCAAGCATGACGTGGAAGAAGAATCGGTTCTCAGTCAAGCAAAGAGTTGGTGTCGCTTTGGAGACTGAGTTCTCCTGGCCGAACCGATTCTTTGTGTCGAAAATGCTTTGGTTGAAAGGGGTATCTGAGGTCACAAAAAATCCCAAATTTGCCCAGTGGCCTCTGTTCAGATCATGGCCTCCTAATCATCCCCATATATACCAATTGGCTTCATCACTCTGTCTCCTCTCTCACCAGTAAGCTGGTGTGTGGTGGACGTTCTGGGCAATATGGCTGCCATCGCATTATCCAGGTGGATGCTGTACACTGGTGGTGGTTGAGGAGATCCCCAATCTATGTGAAGCGCTTTGAGTGTCCAGAAAGGCACTATATAAATATAATGAATTATTATTTTTTATTCTAAAATAAAAACTCAACTCATTGTGTTTGGAGGAGTGGAGTTGCATCCCAAAGACAACATATGTACTGCTGAAGCATGGGGAGGGAGACATCATGGCTCTTTTCATGGGCTCATCATGGGCTGTTTTTCTGCAAAGGGGACAGGAAAACTGATCCGTGTTGAGGGAAGAATGAACAGGGCCATGTATCGTGAGATTTTAAGCCAAAACCTCCTTCCATCAGTGAGAGCCTTGAAGATGAAACGTGGCTGGATCTTCCAGCATGACAATGAGCCCAAACACACCGCCCGGGCAACGAAGGAGTGGCTCCGTAAAAAGCATTTCAAGGTCCTGGAGTGGCCTAGCCAGTCTCCAGACCTCAACCCCATAGAAAATTTGTGGAGGGAGTTGAAAGTCCGTGTTGCCCAGCGACAGCCCCCGAAACATCACTGCTCTAGAGGAGATCTGCATGGAGGAATGGGCCAAAATACCAGCTACAGTGTGTGCAAACCTGGTGAAGACTTACAGGAAACGTTTGACCTCTGTCATTGCCAACAAAGGTTATGTTACAAAGTATTGAGTTGAACTTTTGTCAATGAGCAAATACTTATTTTCCACCATAATTTATAAATAAATTCTTTAAAATCCATGAATTCCTGGATTTTTTTTTTTTCATTTTGTCTCTCATAGTTGAAGTGTACTCTATGATGAAAATTACAGACCTCTCTCGTTATTCTAAATGGGAGAACTTGCACAATCAGTGGCTGACTGAATACTTGTAAATAGTCAATTATGAAATAAAGAGCACACATTACAAACAGAACAAAACACAACAACAATAGAATAGATATACAAAAAGATTTTAAGTGAACAAGTTTGTAAACGCTAAAAAAACACCCAGTCGAATTTGAAACTAAAACCTCTTAGTTTAGTTGTGGTATTAACTTAGTTTGACTCCTAAGAATAGACTTCTAATTATTTAATGTTTAATCTTTACCTGATTATAGGTCATTTAAGACATAATTAATCCAATAAAAAGTCTAAAAATTTGTCAAGTGAGATTCAAGACTCTTAAATACTATATCTTATTGAACATACTCCTTTATGTTAAAAATTACAGATTAAATAAACAAAAACTAATTGCGTAGATGTATAAATGTTGAATTAAAACAATGTTATATAGCAATCAATTATTAACAAGTAATTATTCAAGTTAATAAAGAGCACAAATTACAAAAACTGAAAAAACATAATCCAAAAAAACGGATTTGTAGTTTGTAGTTTTTGCTCAGAAATATCTATAATTTTTTTCTTTAGTTTTCGTATTGACTTTGTTTGACATCCTAAGAATAGACTTCTAATTCTTTAATGCTGTTGTTGTGCAGAAGAGCTGTCCGTCATAAGATCTTGCCCAACGAGACGTTTAATCGACGGGCCACTCTGCTGAAGAGTGTGTCTATGGTGATGTCCTGCAGCCCCGTGTGCGAGAAGCAAGCCTTGTTTGCTCTTTTTCAGTCCTACAAGGAGAACAGCATTGATGAACAGCTCATCAATAAGGTAAAGATATTCAACACTGAACACTGTCCAAATGTTCCTCTGTATCCTCCATTCAAAGGTTTTTCTGTGGTGACTCTACAGGTGCTGAGAGGCGTAATCCGATCGCTCGGGTACAGGGACTCCAAGAGTTTAATCCATTCACACCTATATTACCTAGTGGCTGAGTGGCTGAACCAGAAACAGTCGGACTCGAGGTACACGCTGCAGTCATTCCCCTACACACTGCTGGGCTTCTGCAGTCTGGACGAGTTTTACAGGTATGTGTGCTCCTGACGTCTTCTTCTTTACTAGGCTGAATTTCACTAAAAACACACTGCTCATATTTCAGCCCGAATCTAAATAAATCATATTTTGCATACAAGGTATCGGGAAGGCTATTTTAAAGGTCCCGTTCTTCATGATCCCATGTTTCAAACTTTAGTTAGTGTGTAATGTTGTTGTTAGAGTATAGATAATATCTGTAAAATTATAAAGCTCAAAGTTCAATCCCAAGCCAGATTTTTATTTAAAGGTTCTAAATGTAACTTTTTTAATAAAATGAATCCTTTTTTTATTGCCTGTGTTTGAAGGGGTTGTAATCACACATTGCAATGATCCACTTTTCGGGTTTTGCTATTACCTCTGAAGTAGGGCTGGGCGATATGACGGTATATATCGTTACCGCGGTAGAATACGTCAGCCGTAACAGATTTTTTTTATTCCGTGTATACCGCAAAATGTAAATAAGTGGGCGTGGTTAACTCCCGTGCAGCGCGTGTGAGACTGATGCTGAGATTTGTCAAAGAAACATGGAGAAAGCAGATCAAGAGGATCCACAAAGGAATTCCATTTTCTAAAGGTTTGTTGTTAACGTGATATGTTCGGGGGAAAGTCAGCCGTCAACTAGAGCAGAGCAGCACCCAGGCAGTACAGAGGAGTGCACGTTCGCACGGGGGAAAGCATGAAGTTACTTGATAACAACATTTCATAGGCTATATCAATATCATTACGAATAGAAATAACCTTAAATAATGTATAGTTATCCGCATCTTTCCTTCTCTTATGTATAGTTACTTTTTAAACATGAAAAGCGCATTCAGCATGAATGAACATCCTGCTTGTTAAAACGAATCCTGTTTCTGAGGCAAAATTACTAAATATGCAGCGCGAGTTATATATTTAACTCCAAACAATTGCCTACCGAACCAGTTGATAAAATCTTCCTTTGATTTGATCCGTGATTACAACTTGACTCTCAAATTAATCGATCGCATTTTGTTGACGCAAAAGACGCGCGCGCACATGCACTGAGAGGGAGCGCGTGGTGTTTACCGGGCTATATGGTCTAATAACGACGCACTGTTATAAGGTGTGTATAATTTAAACTACTTAGTCAACACTAACATTAGATGCGGTTTGGTTTTCATATTGCTGCTCTCCTTCTAGTCACTTCTGAACTTGATGAACTTGACACTTCTGAACTCCTCTTGATTAAAGCTCAGGGTGACGGGTTGCCAGATATAACAAAAAGAGCAAAACAAGCCCCTTAAAACGCAGTATAATAAGCACATGTGGTAAAAATATATCAGAATTATATTATATATATATTATAATTATAAACTGATTGATGAAGTAAAGCAATGCATGAGATTGAAAAATTATTTTTGAATTGCATAGAAGATTGAAAAATTTGTTGAAAAGCACCTATGAGTTGTATTTAATATCAATCTGTTGTGGGAAGTTTATCTAAAAGTTGACAAGTCTTTTTTGTTTACTATAATTTGCTATAAAAATAATTTACCAAATAAATAATTTACCAAATAAAAACAAGGTGACGTACTTTTAATTTCTAAAGTATTTGGGTTTATTTATTATACAAAGCCCTTTTTGTCGATTTTTTTTTTGTTTGTTTTTTAGGATAACTATATAAATAACTATATCGTGAAATAAAATTAGTCATATCATGAAACACAATTTTGCTCATATCGCCCACCCCTACTCTGAAGGCCAATATTCATATTTATATGTGAGGTCTCCGGATCGGATTCCCTGCGAAATCCATCAGTGACGTGCATGCGCGCTCCCGAGCCTCTCTACATCATACAGTCTATGCGACCATAGACAGTAAAAGAAATGGACACAATAACCCTGTTGATTTCAACAGGCGACCAATGGCACTTCAGCTGACGACACGGAGTCTGATAACTCCCCAAAACGTCCTGCCTCCAGCACAACACAGACTCCAACACAAACTCCACATAAATATAATAAACAAAAAAGTTTTATCTGCTGAAGCTCGTCAGGCAAAACGTGAATCTAATCGACTCCGGACGCAAACGCGGATCAACATCGGCAACTTATTAGTAGGCTACGACATATTAGTAAACTCTAGTGAAATAGCAAGGTAAACTACATGAAACATGACATGAATCCACTACTATCATATTGTTTATAATACACATTTCCAGACACGTTTAGTACAGTAATGTCACTTCCTACGATCTTACTGATACACTGAAACTGTTCAGTTTAGTTCACTAACCGTTTCGTTATCATATTATAGGTTACATTCACCTATGTTGACATTGCTGATTGTGAAAGATACACGAATAGTTAGAGAAATGGCTTATGCCATAACGTCGTATGCCGGTTAGACTAAATGCAGTTTATTGTAACATTATCATGGACAAGCACAGAGCATTAGTTCAACGTCAAGCTGATAAAAGTAGGCTATTATTGTACCTGCAGTGGGAGTTTGCGCACTTCTTATAACTTACTGTGTTTACTCAGCTCTTACGGTGATTATCTGAAGTAAAACTGACGCTTCATCTTTTGTGTGATGTACAATAAACTTTATTAAAGGGGTCATGAACTGGCTTTTTAAATTTTATTATATTGTTGTCTGAGGTCAATTTATGACGTTCGCTTGGTTTTTGTATTCAAAAACATCAAAATGAATAAGTAATATATTTTGTACCCAAGTTGTGAGCCTACCTGAAAAACGGTCGTTTTTTATGGGCGTGTCGCACTGAAGACTTGGAATAAACGCCCACTGCTGTGAGTGGATAACAGTTTTGCATATTATAATGAGTTTAACTCACCCGTCGGTGCACGTGGGGAAAACGTCCAATGTTGTCAAATGGCAATCGGATTCGCCCATACATGTTCGACCCACAGTCCGTGTGTTGTACAATTCCTGTCAGATCCAATATAGATGGCACAGCACCGTTCTTTACTCTTAATCGGTCTGTAAATCCAGTCTTGTTTACAAAACAATCCTCAGTGAAATGAAGCGAACAGTCGATGATGTTTTACCTCATCAGCTCGAACGTCGTTAAAAATAAAATTTATCCATGCAGTCCTGTTGGAATCCAGAGGAAGCTTATGCAGCGACTGTCTTCCACAACCAGGCACTGCACAATATTCTGCTCGATCCGGTTTGTCATTACGAGGTAGGCATGTATGTTAGGCTACTTAGCTATGCGTGTAATGCGCGAATCAGTGGGTGGGGCTAAACCAGCCGTGTTGAGTAGGCGTTGATCTTCTTCTGCGGGGTGGTGTTTTAACCCTGTTGACGTCATAGTTTCCCACTTTTAAAAACGAGTCGTTTGGGGGGGGGGGATGGTGTCAATAAAAGCTTTTATTGGACTAACAAGGTCGTTTTCAGTTCTGAAACTTACAGGATATTCTTATAATATGATGACCTCTTAGATGTCAAAAGCTCAAGGAAAATTTAATTTCTCAGTTCATCACCCCTTTAAACTCATGAGTATATGTTTGATCATCATTCGGACCTGTTCCGAAAACAGCAGACTTGTAGGCTATTAATAAATAATGGATACATACAAGCAGTTGACAAATACGTTATAATAACCGTAATTAAACTACTAAACTATACCTGTTCCATCTCTATACAGCACTCAGACTCTGTAGGCATTATTGTCTGACTGGAAATGAACACCGTTACTGAGAGTTTCTGATATTATCATCATTCCATGAGATGAAATTGTCCTGAGAGACTAGAACACGAGCTCATGAAGCTCCGCCCCCTGTGCCGGCAACAGCAGCTTATTTGCATTTAAAGGGCACACACTAAAACAGCGCGTTTTCTGAGCCCCAGAAAATGACAATTTAAATATGCTGTAAAAAATGATCTGTTGGGTATTTTGAGCTGAAACTTCACTTACACATTCTGGGGACATCAGAGACTTATTACTTATCTTGTGAAAGGGGCATAATATGGGACCTTTAACATTATTAATTTTCATGGCAATTGAGCAAATGCACAAACGCAATAATATAATCAGCTGGAAAACTTCCGGTGAAATGTCACTCGTTGGTGTGTCTGTATCTTCAATGTCCTCGGGCAGCTTTAACCGCACCAGTATTGAGTGATTAATCAGAATACAGTCACTTAAATAGTCAGCATTCATTTAGTTATTTAAACGTAAAACACGTAAAGAAAAGACGCGTCAGTGTTTCTCCTCAGCAATCATAAAAAGAGTCCACACTGTAAAGTAAAGATTTATTGTGCACTTTAGTTCGATTTATATTTAACAAAATAGTAGTTTTCCTGTCAGCTTCTGTGATTATAAAGGTACTGCTTGCTTTCTGTGTAATTCATTTGTAGTTTGAAGAAGAGGTTTTGTTCTTAATGAGACTATGTAACTTTTCCTACATCCATATTTCACTACAAAAAAATATTTTTTTATATTTTTTTTCAAAAGCAAATAAAATATCACAGGTCATGGCTAATATGAGCCAATAAATGTTCCTCTGCCACCATCTACAGGCTATAATGGTAATTAATATCTTTTTAATTAAAAAATAAAAGGGTTTTCTATCAAACGTTGGATTTCTTACAGCTTAAAACGTTTGGTTTTACAAATGGGGATAATCTCAGGAGGATGAACAAATAGTGTTTTTGGTCATCACATAAAAAATTACATGTGAAGTGCTGGTAAAATGTTGCGTGTGTGTGTGCATGTCCAAATACAGACGTTTTCTGAATTTGTTTTTATTCTGTATTTATTCTGTGACTGTTTCTTATTCCAGTATTCCGTTAGCTTTAAGTCTTTATTGAAATTAATAGATTTATTAATGGTTTATTGGCAAGTTTAATAACTTTAAACATTAAAATGACAATAAAATGTAAATCAACATTAAAAAGAATTGATGATTATGTGTCAATTGTACAGAATGACAGCTAACAGTTTACCGGAAATGCCCATGCTGGCTTATCGAAATCCAGAAAGTTAACCGTGCATATAGTCAATTAATCATTATCATTTTACATTTTTCACTGCTAAATACTACATTATAGTAGAAAATCTCAGTATCTGAACACATTCAGAAGTTTTTCGCCCACGTTCTTCTGTAAATACTCTGCATTGTACTCTGATTATACTGTAACTATGTTTTATAATTTTAGGTCATCCTACCATGTGCTGATCCCGCACCTGGTCTTCCTGAATGACTTTGAGGAGGTGAAATCCATTGGGAATCACTTGGCTCAAGACTGGAAGCAACTGCTGGCTAACTGCTTCCCCAAGATCATGGTGAACATCCTGCCTCACTTCGCCCTCGCTGGGCAAGACACCCATGTGGCCCTGCAGAGAGAGAAAGCTCACAGGGTGTACGACATACTGAAGGACAGCAACTTCCTGGGAAAACAGGTGAGGGCACAGTTGTGTTTCAACTGATATTTAGTACATTAGCAATCTACACTTAAACTCTATATTTCTGTAGATGCAATTGGTACACAATTGGTTAAAGTTGGTACACCGCTCAAGAAGTATTTATATACATAGTTTTCTTTTTCCTTTAGCAAATTGACAGTTTGATTTGCAACAACCTGGCTGACATTGTGGTGGAGCTGTTAATGACACTGCATGAGACTGCAGGAGGAGCGTCTGCGGATGGTGGAAGACCTACAGAAATTTACTGGGTATATTTATTTCTTATTGTGCCACCTTACAGATCATTAAAAGGATTGGTTTTATTTGAAAAATAGAGTTTATACACTATGAAAACATACTGAAACTTTAAGAAATTTCTCACTTCCATCCATGCAGAAAAAAAAAAACTCTGGAGGGAAACGGCAAGATGCACATACATTTAAAAAATGTGTATAAAAACATATGCGCTCAAAAGCATTGACAAATTCACTGAATTTATTATATTATTGCCACTCTATATGAATCATAAGAAATGTTGTTTTTTGTAATTAGAGAGTTGGATCCTGCGCCAAACCCGCCATTCTTCAGCTCATATGTGATCAAAGCCACGCTGGATTACCTGAGCAAATGCCACAGTGCCAACCACAAGTCTCTAGTCTCCATCCTGTCAAAGACTCCCGTGAGCCTCACACTCAAACTCAAATGTTCATATTTCCCCCCGAGCTACCGTAAAAATGTGCATTGGTGCCTGTCTGTGTTTGTTCTGTTTGTTTCAGTTGTCCATTCAGAGGATTCTCATAGCGATCTGTCAGAAGGCTGCCGAGACCACCAACGCCTACGAGCGGCACCGTATACTGATGATGTACCACCTGTTTGTGAGCCTGCTGCTCAGGGAGGTGAAGGACGGGCTGGGCGGAGCATGGGCGTTTGTGCTGCGGGACATCATCTAGTACGCTTATTCACCACATCAACAGCAGGTCTGCTCACACACATTACGGCTGCTTTAGGACCTTATCATACAGCAGACGCATTAGAGTGCCGAAGTTACGACATCACTGTAGGCCAAAACGTTGAAGTGAGTTAGCATTTTAGCACTCCCGGTTCCCTCGCTCTAAAGCCAATGGGATTTTTGAATGGGTTTTTGCTAAATCGCCTGAAATAAGGTCTGTGGTGAACAAAGCCTCTAAATATTTTCACGTTTTGATCTATGACATAGAACACACAGTTATAAGCTGCTTGTGTTTTTTTAAATCTTTATATCCACAAGTTTCCTACGTCCCATGTGGCGTTGCGTCAAAAGTGGGCGCGTCTTCCGGTTCGTAGTTAGCAAAGCGCAGCTTGAACATACTTAACACTCGTTCATTCAACAGTTGACAGTCATTCAAGTTATACAGCGATCCAAACCAGCTGACGGTGTGGGAACACAACCTCAACGAAATTAAAAAGGGTGAAATAACAGTACCTTTACCCTCCGCAGTAGTTGGTTGGAAGTATTAGGTTAACATTATTAAATATAGCTGCGAGCAGCGATTGCGGGCCCAAGCCGGTGGCACCGCAACCCCGGTGCCTAAAGGCACCGGGATGGCGGTACCGCCGGCTTTGGCCCTCATCGCTGCTCGCAGCTATATTTATATATGATATATATATATATATATATATATATGTGTGTGTGTGTATATATATATATATAAAGCCGGTGGCACCGCCACCTTGGTGCCTTTAGGGTTATTCTGCACGACGTGCAAAAACGTAACCCCTGCTTTGGAATACATACTAGTATGTATTCCACAATTGGAATACATACTAACATAATAGTCAGAACTGAATAGTTGATATCTGAATGACAGATCACCATAGAAGTCAATGGAAAAAATGTGACTAGTAACAAAAGAATAGTTACTAGTCACCATTGAAATAAGTACTAGTGTCTAATGAATAAGTACTAGTATCTATTTAATAGGTACTAGTATCTAATGAATAAGTACTAGTAAGTACTAGTACTTAATGGAATAGATACTAGTATCTAAAAAATAAGTACTAGTAGCATGAAAATAGAGACTAGTAGGTTAAAATGATTAAATGTTAAAACGGCTTGCCATACTCTATCTGTCGTTTCGACTAGTCACAATTACGTTACAGATATCTTAAATGATAATACAAACTATCCAAAATGTAATTACGACTAGAAAGACGTTGTTGATATCTACAATGTTAATTACGAATAGTCAAACTTAGCTTTTAAATGTTAAAAGGGCTTGCCATACAGAAGTGTAGGCTCAGAGAGACACTCAACATTTTCAAACCAAAATATCTGACTTTCTGTGGGTCCTAGCTCATGAGTGTAAATTAGAAAGTTGTCCGGCTTGAGGAGAATACATGAATATATGAAACGATGAGATCAACATGTGTACTGAGTTTCATATTATTACATGCAAGCGTGTTTGATTTATGGACCAAGTTTTGGACCCCGTTCCAGGGGGCGCTGTCTAGCCCCCTTGCCACACCCGGGTACCATCTTCAGCCCGGGCTCTGATGGCTGTGGGATCTGACCTGTGTGCAAAGTTTCAAGAGTTTTCAAACCCATTAAGGGCCCCAAAAGCCGCTAAGAGACTCAAAATCATCAAAAAAAGGAATGTTAAAGTTTGATGCGTTGCTATGGCAACATTATCTTAGATATTGAATAATGCTTTCACAGCTCTTCATCTGGCGTGTGTTTACATTATACAGATGAAGTTTGAAGCAAATCGGGTAAAAGTAAGAGTGTGATTTCAAAGCATTTTGAAAGTGAAACACTTTCTGCTGCCAGTTGGTGGCGCTATATATTGGCTGCGTTTACACTTGGCATTAATATGCGACCTGTATCCGGATGTTGTCCACATACACATTGAAAAGACAAGTGTAAACGCGCTTCTGATCGGAATGTTATCC
Source organism: Hybognathus amarus (assembly GCA_030378365.1). NCBI lineage: Eukaryota > Metazoa > Chordata > Actinopteri > Cypriniformes > Leuciscidae > Hybognathus > Hybognathus amarus. Next base: position 3,871 of record JAQIUQ010005909.1, on the reverse strand, counting down.
GATCGGCGTGTGCAGGTTCGGAGGTAGTCGAGGACGCTTTGTGATCGGATCTCAGTGTAATGTAAACGCAATCCAGCCATCGTGTCTGCATTCACAGGTGGACGTAATTTAAATCCCACCCAGTCTCCCCGCGTGGCTGTGAGAAAATAATGGCCAGACGCAGTTTAGATCTTAACAATAAACGTTTATCTTTAAAACAGTTAATTTAGGCTTACATGATACTATGTGTGTCATTTTCCATTTTAATTGTGCAACATTATCTGAACGAGGCGATCGCCTGTACATTCACAGTCAGTCATGAGATCTTAAATAAGAGCTGCATGCTGCTTTGCCAGAGGAATAATCGCAATCTGATTTTTTAAATGTTGAATGTTTTTATTGAATGTCTTTGCATGTTAACCAATCTCCCATTTCTGTCAATATAGTCATTGCACGCTATAACCTTAAAACCAGATGATCGATGATATGACTTGTTTTATGATCAACCCAGTTATTTTTGTATGATCAACTCTGGAAGTATAACTTCGTTAACATTTTTTTTATCTAATTACTGGAGATTGCAAAGCGAATGAGTGAAAGCAACTGGGACATTGTTTTATTTGCATCATTTTTACTCTTAATCTGGTGTCGTGCAACATATCTAATTTAAATATTATGCAGGAAACAGAAATCCGCTCTTCTATCCAGATACAGAGGCTACTTAATGTGACCAAATGTAAACTCACCATGTCCTGATTGGCTAATGATCCGATCTGCTTGATCAGATCACGGTGATCGCATGTTAATGCCAAGTGTAAACGCAGCCTTTGACTCACAATAGTCACATCCATGTGATCGGCCTCTTACAACGAACACACTGCTGAAGTTTCATCAAGATCAGTTAATGTATGCAGAAGTTTTAACACACTTCCTTTTTGATTTATTTACTTACTTTTTTGATTTATGGACCAAGTTAATTTAATTAATACACTAATTATATAAAACTATTGTCAATGCACTACAATTAAACAGGTTATATGCCTTTACTTATAAAAAAATAAAAATAAAAACTTATTTAAAAAATACCAGGCTTAAGAAATGTATTTACTTTAGCAGGCCAGACACACAGTGAAATGATTAAGCCCCCTCCCCCTACACACACACACACACACACACACACACACACACACACACACACACACACACACACACACACACACACACACACACACACACACACACACACACACACACACACACACACACACACACACACACACACACACACACACACACACACACACACACACAGGCAAAGAGACAGACCAAGGCTTAGAGAGAGCATGATCATATTCAAACTACAATATCTGACTTTCTGTGGGTTTGAGCTTATTATTGTTAATTAGAAAGTTGTTTGGCTTGAATAGAACAATATACACGGCAAGTTTTGTAACTGTCAGTAAAACTAACCAAGTTATAACACACTTTATGTGTCCTTTTTTAGTCAAAAAAATCCGCCACGGCCAAACCGTTCGAGATATCACAAATCCGTCCGGAATTTAGCATCCTCAATGTCTTGACTTCATGCACACCGAGTTTGGTGGTGATTGGTAACAGCATGGGTTGTAATTTGATGTTTTTCTAGGACATTTATTAAAAAAAAAAAACATAATTCCCGACTTCCGTTTGAACTGTCGTAAAACTTAGAGCACGAAAGTTGTTTGGCCTGATGTGATCTATGAGTGTACCGAGTTTCATATTAATCCATGCACGTGTGTTTGATTTATGGACAAATGTTCGAATCCCTAAAAGAATGCATCCTAAAAGAATGGTAAAGTTTGATGCGTCGCCACGGCAACAGTTTCAAAGATATCAAGAATCCATTCATAGGTCTTCATCTGCCGTGTATTTACATTATACAGATGAAGTTTGAAGCAAATCGGGTAAAAATAAGAGGGTGATTTCAAAGCATTTTGAAAGTGACACACTTCCTGCTGCCAGTTGGTGGCGCTATAACTTTGACTCACAATAGTCACATCCATGTGATCGTCCTCTTACAGCGAACGCACTGCTGAAGTTTCATCCAGATCAGTTAATGTATGCTGAAGTTATGACACACTTCCTGTTTCACGTTTCTCGCCATAGTTTCGTTTCCTCGCCACGGTCAAACCGTTCGAAATATCAAAAATCCCCACGCAAACTTTCATCCTCAATGTCTTGACTTCACGCTGACCGAGTTTCGTCGAATTTGGATCAGAGCTCTAGTAAAGAAAGAGTAAGAACGCGAGGTATAGATGAAATTCTGCTATCGACATGTGTACCGAGTTTCATATTATTACATGCAAGTGTGTTTGAGTTATGGACCAGGTGTTCGGACCCCATTCCAGGGGGCGCTGACGAGCCGCCCTGCCACGCCCGGGTACCAGCTTCAGCCCGGCTCTGATGGCCGCGGGTTCTGACCCGTGTGCAAAGTTTCAAGAGTTTTCGAGCATGTTAAGGGCCCCAAAAGTGCCCGAATAGTCGCTAGAAAAAAAAAAAAAAAAAAATAAAAAAATATAGCTGCGAGCAGCGATTGCCGGGCCCAAGCCGGTGGCACCGCAACCCCGGTGCCTAAAGGCACCGGGATGGCGGTACCGCCGGCTTTGGCCCTCCATCGCTGCTCGCAGCTATATTTATATATATATATATATATATATATATATATATATGTGAAAGCCGGTGGCACCGCCACCTTGGTGCCTTTTGGGTTATTCTGCACGACGTGCAAAGACGTAACCCCTGCTTTGGAATACATACTAGTATGTATTCCACAATTGGAATACATACTAACATACTAGTCAGAACTGAATAGTTGATATCTGAATGACAGATCACCATAGAAGTCAATGGAAAAAATGTGACTAGTAGTAACAAAAGAATAGTTACTAGTCACCATTGAAATAAGTACTAGTGTCTAATGAATAAGTACTAGTATCTATTTAATAGATACTAGTATCTAATGAATAAGTACTAGTAACTAATTAATAAGCATTGGTATGTAATGACTAAGGACTAGCATCTAATGAATAAGTACTAGTATCTAATAAATAAGGACTAGTGTCTAATGAATAAGTACTAGTATCTTTAAAAAGGTACTACTACCTAAAGAATAAACACTAGTATCTAAAGAAAAGGCACTAGTATCTAAAGAATAAGCACTAGTAGCTAATGAATAAGTACTAGTACTTAATGGAATAGATACTAGTATCTAAAAAATAAGTACTAGTAGCATGAAAATAGAGACTAGTAGGTTAAAATGATTAAATGTTAAAACGGTTTGCCATACTCTATCTGTCGTTTCGACTAGTCACAATTACGTTACAGATATCTTAAATGATAATACAAACTATCCAAAATGTAATTACGACTAGAAAGACGTTGTTGATATCTACAATGTTAATTACGAATAGTCAAACTTAGCTTTTAAATGTTAAAAGGGCTTGCCATACAGAAGTGTAGGCTCAGAGAGACACTCAACATTTTCAAACCAAAATATCTGACTTTCTGTGGGTCCTAGCTCATGAGTGTAAATTAGAAAGTTGTCCGGCTTGAGGAGAATATATGAATATATGAAACGATGAGATCAACATGTGTACTGAGTTTCATATTATTACATGCAAGCGTGTTTGATTTATGGACCAAGTTTTTGGGACCCCGTTCCAGGGGCGCTGTCTAGCCCCCTTGCCACACCCGGGTACCATCTTCAGCCCGGCTCTGATGGCTGTGGGATCTGACCTGTGTGCAAAGTTTCAAGAGTTTTCAAACCCATTAAGGGCCCCAAAAGCCGCTAAGAGACTCAAAATCATCAAAAAAAAGGAATGTTAAAGTTTAGATGCGTTGCTATGGCAACATT
>JAQIUQ010005907.1:0-18172 GCA_030378365.1 Hybognathus amarus | reverse complement strand
TAGGTCAAATATGGACCCTCCTGCTTAAAGGTGCATTCTGAACATTTCATGTTAAAATAGCCGTTTTCTAACCCATACATGCTGAAACAATCGCCTGAATGGGCTGAATGAGCCCTTGTCTGATCACTGCGATCGCCTCTATAATCCTGTACAGTGAAATAAATAAGAGGGATTCGGGTCTCGAATCTGAGACTGGGCGTGACGTCATGCGCGTTCAACGCTTGCCTGGCTATGTGCCTGCCTATGTCTGCAGAATAGAGTATTCATATGCCGTTCTCCGCATCAGAGAAGAAAACTCGCTGATGCAACTTTAGTCAACTTTCCCAAAAGTAGAAGATGGATTCAAAGGGGCTGTTTAGCCTACATCTGGTCACTTCATGCGTTTTCTGTGATCGGATAACTTCATTAGATCGTGAAAAGACCAGGTTGAATCCAGTACGGATTTGAATCTGACAGCTCAAACCATTGAGGACGTGATCTGGGCCGTATTCCAGTCGAAACTGGACAAGTGTAAATGCATCTGGTTGTTGAAAACAGGCTATATGTCATGTTGTTTTAGTCATATATGACGACGTGCATCACCTCAGATCAGGCGAGTGTATTTATAAGCCAGTGCGCCGCAATCTATCGCAAATGAAATTGAAAGTAAGACTTATACGATTAACACTAAGTTACCTTCTACCTCCACTATCTTCATTAAAAGTAGCCCTAGAAATGAAATGAACTGATCTCATACCAGGGCTTTTGCCGCTCTCTCTATTGCTGTCTTTGCTGATTTCTGAAATAGCCGAAGCCGATGATCAATAAATGCAGCTCATCTGTTGCTTTCGGTGACGTGCACTTCATGAAATCTGTATATAATGCGGGAATTGAATATCAGATTAATATCCGTTTTGCAAAAATAAATGTATGTGACCAGGTGTAATGGAATCGTTTTGATAAATCAGATAGATTCTGAGAAAACGCATTGTGGCTAGGTGTAAAAACAGCCCCAAAGAGACCGGCTTGTAGTTCATTACAAACCCCAACGCAAACTCCTCATGCTGAGACAAAGACAATACAACTTCTGTCTGTCCAGTGCCAGGCGTCGGAATAAGACGAGAGTCAACATCGGGAAGGCTTTCAACAAACGGAGAGATCTCGGGCGGTCTGCTCTAGGGCTCAAACGTGTTCATGACCGTGTTTCCATAATAATACAATCATAAGTGGATACAGTCAGCACATAAAACAGTTCAACATGGAGATCGATGGAAACAAAAGCCGAAGTCTTCTACTACCCCTGTTTTCCCCTCACACACACATCCTACATAAGTGTGTAATTTACTCAAACGCCTTTCCTTTCATATATTTTAAATGACTTGCAGATTTATAACTGTATTACCTCATTATGACTGTAACAAAAGATGTGTGCCTGATGCTCCTTTGGTTATGAACAGCTCGTGCAAACGTGCGTGTATGCGTGTATTCCGTGTATATGGTATTCCATGAGCGTGCACGCAGTTTTCGTTTGTCGCCAGAGGGGCGTAGTTCTGCAAAAACTCAGAGACTTGCGTTATGCTCCTTTAAGAAACATCGGAAGGAGCCAAAAAGAGTATTTATGGAAAGATCAAGTTCAAAGACTCTTTGGCCAGAAATATGTAAAGTAGGTCAAATATGGACAGGAGTAAATGAGTATGAATAGAGATTAAGGACTAAGGCTCATGAACAGCAGCAGAAGGACTCATTAAGTAGTTCTCAGAAGGACTCAAAACAGCAGAAGGACTCAATGGGTATTTATGGAAAGTTCAAGTTCAAAGACTCTTTGGCCAGAAACATGTTAAGTAGGTCAAATATGGACTACTGTCTGGCTGATGAAACAGCAGAAGGACTCAATAAGTGTTTATGGAAAGTTCAAGTTCAAAGACTCTTTGGACAGAAATATTTTAAGTAGGTCAAATATGGACCACTGTCTGGCTGAAAAAAACATCAAAGGAGTTAATGGGTATTTATAAAAAGTTCAATTTCAAAGAATCTTTGGAAAAAAATATGTAAAGTAGGTCAAATATGGACAGGAGTAAATGAGTATAAAATGAGATTGAGGTTGATTGCTCATGAAACAGTAGCAGAAGGACTCAATAAGTAGTTCTCAGAAGGACTCAAAACAGTAGAAGGACTCTATGAGTATTTATGGAAAGTTCAAGGTCAAAGACTCTTTGGACACAAATTTGTTAAGTAGGTCAAATATGGAGCACTGTCTAGATGAAAAAAAAAACATCAAAGGAGTTAATGGGTATTTATGGAAAGTTCAAGTTCAAAGACTCTTTGGAAAAGAATATGTTAAGTAGGTCAAATATGGTCAGGAGTAAATTAGTATAAATACAGATTAAGGACTAAGGCTCATGAAACAGCAGAATGACTCAATAAGTATTTATGGAAAGTTTAAGTTCAAAGACTCTTTGGCCAGAAACATGTTAAGTAGGTCAAATATGGACCACTTTCTGGCTGATGAAACAGCAGAAGGACTCAATAAGTAGTTATGGAAAGTTCAAGTTCCAAGACTCTTTGGACAGAAATATTTTAAGTAGGTCAAATATGGACCACTGTCAGTCTGAAAAGAAAAAACATCAAAGGAGTTAATGAGTATTTATGGAAAGGTCAAAGACTCTTTGGACACAAATTCGTTAAGTAGGTCAAATAGGGAGCACTGTCTAGATGAAAAAAAACATCAAAGGAGTTAATGGGTATTTATGGAAAGTTCAAGTTCAAAGAGTCTTTGGAAAAAAATATGTAAAGTAGGTCAAATATGGACAGGAGTAAATGAGTATAAAATGAGATTGAGGTTGATTGCTCATGAAACAGCAGTAGAATGACTCAATAAGTAGTTCTCAGAAGGACTCAAAACAGCAGAAGGACTCTATGAGTATTTAAGGAAAGTTCAAGGTCAAAGACTCTTTGGACACAAATTTGTTAAGTAGGTCAAATATGGACCACTGTCTGGCTGATGAAACAGCAGAAGGACTATATAGTAGTTATGCAAAGTTCAAGTTCAAAGATTCTTTGGACAGAAATATTTTAAGTTGGCCAAACATGGACCACTGTCTGGCTGAGAAAAAAATATTAAAGTTAATGAGTACTCATTTAATGAGTTAAATGAGTACTTATGGAAAGTTCAAGTTCAAAGACTCTTTGGACAGAAATTTGTTAAGTAGGTCAAAAATGGGCCAGAGTCTGGCTGAAAAAAAAAACCATCAAAAGAGTTAATGAGTTATTTACGGAAAGTTCAAATTCAAAAACTCTTTTGCCAGAAACATGTAAAAGTAGGTCAATCATGGACTACTGTCTGGCTGATGAAACATCAGAAGGAGTTCAGAAAACATCTAGAGATGTGTCCATAAGGTCAATTATGGTCTAATCTATGGTTGAAGTAACATCAAAAGATGTCTATGAGTTTGCATAGTAAATTAGCCTTTTAAAAGAATTTGGCAAGAAATATGTCATGTAGGTCAAATATTGACCACTCTCTGACTGAAAAAAAACATCAAAGGAGTCAATGAGGATTTATTGGAAGATTCAGGTTCAAAGACTCTTTGGACCGAAGGCTTATGAAAGTTAGCCCTTTAAAAAACTTTGGCCAGAATGAGATATGTTAAGTAGGTCAAATATGGACTCTCCTGCTTAAGATACATCAGAAGGAGTCAAAGAGTATTTATGGAAAGATCTAGATCATAGACTCTTTGGCCAGAAACATGTTAAGTAGGTCAAATATATGGACCACTGTCTGGCTGATGAAACAGCAGAAGGACTCAATAAGTGGTTATGGAAAGTTCAAGTTCAAAGACTCTTTGGACAGAAATATTTTAAGTAGGTCAAATATGGACACTCGTGCTTAAGAAACATCAGAAGGAGTCAAAGAGTATTTATGGAAAGATCTAGATCATAGACTCTTTGGCCAGAAACATGTTAAGTAGGTCAAATATTGACCACTATCTGGCTCATGAAACATCAGAAGGAGTCTATGAGTATTTTTTGAAAGTTCAAGTTCAAAGACTCTTTGGACAGAGATATGTTAAGTTGGTCAAATATGGACGCTCCTGCTTAAGAAACATCAGAGGGACACAATGAGTAATTATGGAAAGTTCAAATTCAAAGACTATTTGGCCAGAGAAATATGTTAAGTAGGTCAAACATGGACCACTGTCTGGCTGATGAAACATCAGAATGAGTCAATAAGTATTTTTGGAAAGTTCAAGTTCAAAGACTCTTTTGGCCAGAAATATGTTAAGTAGTTCAAATTGTGACCACTCTCTGGCTGAATAAAAAAATCAAAGGAGTCAATGAGGATTTATGGAAAGTTCAGGTTCAAAGACTCTTTGGACCGAAGGCTTATGAAAGTTAGCCCTTTAAAAGACTTTGGCCAGAATGACATATGTTAAGTAGGTCAAATATGGACTCCTGTTTAAGATACAACAGAAGGAGTCAAAGAGTATTTATGGAAATTTCAAGTTCAAAGACTCTTTGGAGAGAAATATGTTAAGTAGGTCAAATATGGACCACTGTCTGGCTAATGAAACATCAGAATGAGTTAATGAGTATAGTTTTGGAAAGTTCAAGTTCAAAGACTCTTTGGACAGAAATATGTTAAGTAGGTCAAAGTAGGTTTGACCTCACTCTCTGGCTGATGAAACATCAGAAGGAGTCAATGAATATGTATAGAAAGTTCAATGACTGTTTTCCAAAAGTATGTCAAGCAGGTCAAATTTCGACCACTCTCTGGGTGAAAAAAACATTAAAGTAGTCAATTAGGATTTAAGGAAAGTTCAGGTTCAAAGACTCTTTGGACCGAAGGCTTATGAAAGTTAGCCCTTTAAAAGACTTTGGCCAGAATGACATATGTTAAGTAGGTCAAATATGGACTCCTGCTTCAGATACAACAGAAGGAGTCAAAGAATATTTATGGAAAGTTCAAGTTCAAAGACTCTTTGGCCAGAAATATGTTAAGTAGGTCAAATATGGACCACTGTCTGGCTGATGAAACCTCAGAATGAGTCAATGAGTATTTTTGGAAAGTTCAAGTTCAACGACTCTTTGGACAGAAATATATTAAGTAGGTCAAAGTAGGTTTGGCCTACTTTCTGGCTGATGAAACATCAGAAGGAGTTAATGAATATGTATAGAGAGTTAAATGACTGTTTTGCCAAAAATGTGAAAAGCAGGTCAAATTTTGACCACTCTCTGGCTGTAAAAAACATCAAGATGAGGATTTGTGGAAACTTCAGGTTCAAAGACTCTTTGGACCAAAGGCTTATGAAAGTCAGCCCTTTAAAAGACTTTGGCCAGAATGAGACATGTTAAGTAGGTCAAATATGGACTCTCCTTCTTAATATACAACAGGAGTCAAAGAGTATTTATGGAAAGTTCAAGTTCAAAGACTCTTTGGAGAGAAATATGTTAAATAGGTCAAATATGGACCACTTTCTGTCTGATGAAACATCAGAATGAGTCAATGAGTATATTTGGAAAGTTCAAGTTCAAAGACTCTTTGGCCAGAAATATGTTAAGTAGGTCAAATTTCGACCACTCTCTGGGTGAAAAAAACATTAAAGTAGTCAATGAGGATTTAAGGAAAGTTCAGGTTCAAAGACTCTTTGGACCGAATGCTTATGAAAGTTAGCCCTTTAAAAGACTTTGGCCAGAATGACATATGTTAAGTAGGTCAAATATGGACTCCTGCTTAAGATACAACAGAAGGAGTCAAAGAGTATTTATGGAAAGTTCAAGTTCAAAGACTCTTTGGCCAGAAATATGTTAAGTAGGTCAAATATGGACCACTGTCTGGCTGATGAAACCTCAGAATGAGTCAATGAGTATTTTTGGAAAGTTCAAGTTCAATGACTCTTTGGACAGAAATATATTAAATAGGTCAAAGTAGGTTTGGCATACTTTCTGGCTGATGAAACATCAGAAGGAGTTAATGAATATGTATAGAGAGTTAAATGACTGTTTTGCCAAAAATGTGAAAAGCAGGTCAAATTTTGACCACTCTCTGGCTGTAAAAAACATCAAAGGAGTCATTGAGGATTTATGGAAACTTCAGGTTCAAAGACTCTTTGGACTGAAGGCTTATAAAGCCCTTTAAAAGACTTTGGCCAGAATGAGACATGTTAAGTAGGTCAAATATGGACTCTCCTTCTTAATATACAAGAGGAGTCAAAGAGTATTTATGGAAAGTTCTTCAAAGACTCTTTGGCCAGAAATATGTTAAGTAGGTCAAACATGCAAACATCCTGCTTAAGAAACATCAGAAGGAGTCAAAGAGTATTTTGGAGAGTTCAAGTTCAAAGACTGTTTGGCCAGAAACATTGTTAAGTAGGTCAAATAATGACCACTGTCGGGCTCAAGGAACATCAGAGGGACACAATGAATAATTATGGAAAGTTCAAGTTCAAAGACTCTTTGGAGAGAAATATGTTAAGTAGGTCAAATTTGGACCAATTGTCTGGCTGATGAAACATCAGAATGAGTCAATGAGTATTTTTGGAAAGTTCAAGTTCAAAGACTCTTTTGGCCAGAAATATGTTAAGTAGGTCAAATAATGACCACTGACGGGCTCAAGACACATCAGAGGGACACAATGAATAATTATTAATTATGGAAAGTTCAAGTTCAAAGACTCTTTGGAGAGAAATGTGTTAAGTAGGTCAAATATGGACCACTGTCTGGCTGATGAAACATCAGAATGAGTCAATGAGTATTTTTGGAAAGTTCAAGTTCAAAGACTCTTTGGACAGAAATGTTTTAAGTAGGTCAAATATGGACCACTGTCTGGCTGAAAAAAAAACATCAAAGGAGTTAATGAGTATTTATGAGATTGCATAGTAAGTTAGCCTTTTAAAAGAATTTGGCAAGAAATGTGTCAAGTAGATCAAATATTGACCACTCTCTGGCTGAAAAAAACAAACATCAAAGGAGTTAATGAGTGTTTTTGGAAAGTTCAAATTCAAAGACTCTTTGGACAGAGATATTTTAAGTGGGTCAAACATGGACCACTGTCTGGCTGAAAAAAAAAACATCAAAGGAGTTAATGAGTATTTATGAGTTTGCATAGTAAGTTAGCCTTTTAAAAGAATTTTCAAGAAATATGTTAAGTAGGTCAAATATGGACGCTCCTGCTTAAGAAACATCGGAAGGAGCCAAAAAGAGTATTTATGGAAAGATCAAGTTCAAAGACTCTTTGCCCAGAAATATGTAAAGTAGGTCAAATATGGACAGGAGTAAATGAGTATGAATAGAGATTAAGGACTAAGGCTCATGAACAGCAGCAGAAGGACTCATTAAGTAGTTCTCGGAAGGACTCAAAACAGCAAAAGGACTCAATGGAAAGTTCAAGTTCAAAGACTCTTTGAGGCTCATGAACAGCAGCAGAAGGACTCATTAAGTAGTTCTCAGAAGGACTCAAAACAGCAGAAGGACTCAGATAAGTATTTATGGAAAGTTTAAGTTCAAAGACTCTTTGACCAGAAACATGTTAAGTAGGTCAAATATGTACCACTTTCTGGCTGATGAAACAGCAGAAGGACTCATTAAGTAGTTCTCAGAAGGACTCAAAACAGCAGAAGGACTCAATGGGTATTTATGGAAAGTTCAAGTTCAAAGACTCTTTGGCCAGAAACATGTTAAGTAGGTCAAATATGGACCACTTTCTGGCTGATGAAACAGCAGAAGGACTCAATAAGTAGTTATGGAAAGTTCAAGTTCCAAGACTCTTTGGACAGAAATATTTTAAGTAGGTCAAATATGGAACACTCGTGCTTAAGAAACATCAGAAGGAGTCAAAGAGTATTTATGGAAAGATCTAGATCATAGACTCTTTGGCCAGAAACATGTTAAGTAGGTCAAATATGTACCACTTTCTGGCTGATGAAACAGCAGAAGGACTCATTAAGTAGTTCTCATAAGGACTCAAAACAGCAGAAGGACTCAATGAGTATTTTTTGAAAGTTCAAGTTCAAAGACTATTTAGAGAGAAATATGTTAAGTAGGTCAAATATGGACGCTCCTGCTTAAGAAACATCAGATGGACACAATGAGTAATTATGGAAAGTTCAAATTCAAAGACTATTTAGAGAGAAATATGTTAAGTAGGTCAAATTTCGACCACTCTCTGGGTGAAAAAAACATTAAAGTAGTCAATGAGGATTTAAGGAAAGTTCAGGTTCAAAGACTCTTTGGACTGAAGGCTTATGAAAGTTAGCCCTTTAAAAGACTTTGGCCAGAATGACATATGTTAAGTAGGTCAAATATGGACTCCTGCTTAAGATACAACAGAAGGAGTCAAAGAGTATTTACGGAAAGTTCAAGTTCAAAGACTCTTTGGCCAGAAATATGGTAAGTAGATCAAATATGGACCACTGTCTGGCTGATGAAACCTCAGAATGAGTCAATGAGTATTTTTGGAAAGTTCAAGTTCAAAGACTCTTTGGACAGAAATATATTAAGTAGGTCAAAGTAGGTTTGGCCTACTTTCTGGCTGATGAAACATCAGAAGGAGTTAATGAATATGTATAGAGAGTTAAATGACTGTTTTGCCAAAAATGTGAAAAGCAGGTCAAATTTTGACCACTCTCTGGCTGTAAAAAACATCAAAGGAGTCAATGAGGATTTATGGAAACTTCAGGTTTAAAGACTCTTTGGACCGAAGGCTTATGAAAGTTAGCCCTTTAAAATACTTTGGCCAGAATGAGACATGTTAAGTAGGTCAAATATGGACTCTCCTTCTTAATATACAACAGGAGTCAAAGAGTATTTATGGAAAGTTCTTCAAAGACTCTTTGGCCAGAAATATGTTAAGTAGGTCAAACATGGACCACTGTCTGGCTGATGAAACATCAGAATGAGTCAATAAGTATTTTTGGAAAGTTCAAGTTCAAAGACTCTTTTGGCCAGAAATATGTTAAGTAGGTCAAATTGTGACCACTCTCTGGCTGAATAAAACATCAAAGGAGTCAATGAGAATTTATGGAAAGTTCAGGTTCAAAGACTCTTTGGACCGAAGGCTTATGAAAGTTAGCCCTTTAAAAGACTTTGGCCAGAATGACATATGTTAAGTAGGTCAAATATGGACTCCTGCTTAAGATACAACAGTAGGAGTCAAAGAGTATTTATGGAAAGATCAAGTTCAAAGACTCTTTGGAGAGAAATATGTTAAGTAGGTCAAATATGGACCACTGTCTGGCTGATGAAACATCAGAATGAGTTAATGAGTATAGTTTTGGTAAGTTCAAGTTCAAAGACTCTTTGGACAGAAATATGTTAAGTAGGTCAAAGTAGGTTTGACCTACTCTCTGGCTGATGAAACGTCAGAAGGAGTCAATGAATATGTATAGAAAGTTCAGTGACTGTTTTCCAAAAGTATGTCAAGCAGGTCAAATTTTGACCACTCTCTGGCTGAAAGAAACATCAAAAGGACTCAATGAGGATTTATGGAAAGTTCAGGTTCAAAGACTCTTTTGGCCGAAGGCTTGTGAAAGTTAGCCCTTTAAAAGACTTTGGCCAGAAGGACATATGTTAATTAGGTCAAATATTGACTCTCCTTCTTAAGATACAACAGAAAGAGTCAAAGAGTATTTATGGAAAGTTCAAGTTCAAAGACTCTTTGGCCAGAAATATGTTAAGTAGGTCAAATATGGACCACTGTCTGGCTGATGAAACCTGAGAATGAGTCAATGAGTATTTTTGGAAAGTTCAAGTTCAAAGACTTTTTGCCAGAAACATGTTAACTAAGTCAAATTGTGACCACTCTCTGTCTGAATAAATCATCAAAGGAGTCAATGAGTATTTATGGAAAGTTCAGGTTCAAAGACTCTTTGGACCGAAGGCTTATGAAATTTATCCCTTTAAAAGACTTTGGCCAGAATGACAAATGTTAAGTAGGTTAAACATGGACTCCTGCTTAAGATACAACAGAAGGAGTCAAAGAGTATTTATGGAAAGTTCAAGTTCAAAGAGTCTTTGGAGAGAAATATGTTAAGTCGGTCAAATATGGACCACTGTCTGGCTGTTGAAACATCAGAATGAGTCAATGAGTCAATGAGGAGATAGTTGCATAGCAAGGAAGAACTAACTTCTGTGCAATGAAAACAGATAACGTTTAACATATGCTCTATGCACATCAGATGCATTGTAAAGCAACAGCTAATGCAACGATTTATCTTTATCACACGTATTGCAACATTTAAATGCAATGATTTCCCTTACAGTTATTTCTGAACAAGTTAGTGGTAGTATGTAGTTCTACCTTGTATTATAGTAGAATGGCTATTGCAATAATTTCCCTTCAATATAAAAAGGACTAGTTTAGTGTGCAATTGCAATGCAAAAGCACAATATATAATGCAATGGGAAAAGCACGTTATCTGTTTTCATTGCACAGAAGTCAGTTCTTTCTTGCAATGCAACTATCTGCTCTATGCACATCGGAATGAGTTATTGCATTGTAAAGCGACAGCTAATGCAACGATTTCTCTTTATCACACGAATGCAACACATAAATGCAATGATTTCCCTTCAGTTATTTCTGTACAAGTTAGTGGTAATATGTAGTTCTAGCGTCCATTGTATTAGAATGGCTATTGCAACAATTTCCCTTCAATGGACTAGTTTAGTGTGCAATTGCAATGCGAAGGCACAATATATAAATGCAATAGGAAAAGCACGTTATCTGTTTTCATTGCACAGAAGTTAGTTCTTTCTTGCAATACAACTTGCATTGCAAGAAAGAACTAACTTCTGTGCACATCGGAATTAGTTTATGCATTGCATTGTAAAGCAATATAAAAAGGACTAGTTTAGTTTGCAGTTGCAATGCGAAAGCACAATATAAAATAAAATTGGCAAAGCATGTTATCTGTTTTCATTGCACAGAAGTTAGTTCTTTCTTGCAATGCAACTATCTGCTCTATGCATATCGCAATGAGTTATTGCATTGTAAAGCAACAGCTAAATGCAACGATTTCTCTTACCACACGAATGTAACTTATAAATGCAATGATTTCCCTTCAGTTATTTCTGAACATGTTAGTGGCAGTATGTAGTTCTAGCGTGCATTATAGTAGAATGGGTATTGCAACAATTTCCCTTCAATGCGCTAGTGTAGTGTGCAATTGCAATGAAGGCACAATATATAATGCAATAGGAAAAGCACGTTATCTGCTTTCATTGCACAGAATTTAGTTCTTTCATGCAATGCAACTATCTGCTCTCTGCACATCAGAATTAGTTTTTCCATTGCATTGTAGATTAACAGCTAATGCAACGATTTCTCTTTATCACACGAATGCAACATCTAAATGCAATGATTTCCCTTCAGTTATTTCTGAACAAGTTAGTGGTAGTACGTAGTTCTAGCGTGCATTATAGTAGAATGGCTATTACAACAATTTCCCTTCAATGTGACTCAGTGTTCAGTGTGCAAATGCAATGCGACAGGCACAATATAAGTTCTTTCTTTGCAGTGCAACTATCTGCCCTATGCACATCAGAATTAGTTTTTCCATTGCATTGTAAAGCAACAGCTAATGCAATGATTTCTCTTAATCACACAAATGCAACATCTAAATGCAGTGATTTCCCTTCAGTTATTTCTGAACAAGTTAGTGGTAGTATGTACTTCTTATCAGTGCATTATAGTAGAATGGCTATTGCAATAATTTCCCTTCAATATAAAAAGGACTAGTTTAGTGTGCAATTGCAATGCAAAAGCAAAATATATAATGCAATGGGAAAAGCACGTTATCTGTTTTCATTGCAAAGAAGTTTAGTTCTTTCTTGCAATGCAACTATCTGCTCTTTGCACATTGGAGTGAGTTATTGCATTGTAAAGCAACGAATTCTCTTTATCACACGTATGCAAAATCTAAATGAAATGAATTCCCTTCAAGTTATTTCTGAACAAGTTAGTGGTAGTACGTAGTTCTAGCGTGCATTATAGTAGAATGGCTATTACAACAATTTCCCTTCAATGGACTAGTGTAGTGTGCAAATGCAATGCGAAGGCACAATATAGTTCTTTCTTTGCAGTGCAACTATCTGCTCTATGCATATCAGAATTAGTTTTTCCATTGCATTGTAAAGCAACAGCTAATGCAACGATTTCTCTTTATCACACGAATGCAACATCTAAATGCAGTGATTTCCCTTCAGTTATTTCTGAACAAGTTAGTGGTAGTATGTAGTTCTAGCGTGCATTATAGTAGAATGGCTGTTGCAGTAATTTCCCTTCAATATAAAAAGGACTATTTTCAGTGTGCAATTGCAATGCAAAAGCACAATATATAATGCAATGGGAAAAGCACGTTATCTGTTTTCATTGCACAGAAGTTAGTTCTTTCTTGCAAAGCTACTATCTGCTATGCACATCGGAATGAGTTATTGCATTGTAAAGCGACAGCTAATGCAACGATTTCTCTTTTCACACGAATGTAACTATAAATGCAATGATTTCGCTTCAGTTATTTCTAAACATGTTAGTGGCAGTATGTAGTTCTAGCGTGCATTGTAGTAGAATGGCTATTGCAACAATTTCCCTTCAATGCACTAGTGTAGTGTGCAATTGCAATGAAGGCACAATATATAATGCGATAGGAAAAGCACGTTATCTGCTTTCATTGCACAGAATTTAGTTCTTTCATGCAATGCAACTATCTGCTCTCTGCACATCAGAATTAGTTTTTCCATTGCATTGTAGAGCAACAGCTAATGCAACGATTTCTCTTTATCACACGAATGCAACATCTAAATGCAATGATTTCCCTTCAGTTATTTCTGAACAAGTAAGTGGTTCTATGTAGTTCTAGCGTGCATTATAGTAGAATGGCTATTGCAATAATTTCCCTTCAATATATAAAGGACTAGTGTAGTGTGCAATTGCAATGTGAAAGCAACTTCTGTTCAATGAAAACAGATAACGTGCTTTGCTCATTGCATTATATAGTAGATATAATTGCAAGTTATTGCAAGTTATTGCAAGTCATTGCAAGTTAGATATAATGCAATGAGCAAACCACGTTATCTGTTTTCATTGAACAGAAGTTAGTTCTTTCTTGCAATGCAACTATCTGCTCTATGCACACGTATGCAACATCTAAATGCAATGAATTCCCTTCAGTTATTTCTGAACAAGTTAGTGGTAGTACGTAGTTTTAGCGTGCATTATAGTAGAATGGCTATTACAACAATTTCCCTTCAATGGACTAGTGTAGTGTGCAAATGCAATGCGAAGGCACAATATAGTTTTTTCTTTGCAGTGCAACTATCTGCTCTATGCATATCAGAATTAGTTTTTCCATTGCATTGTAAAGCAACAGCTAATGCAACGATTTCTCTTTATCACACGAATGCAACATCTAAATGCAGTGATTTCCCTTCAGTTATTTCTGAACAAGTTAGTGGTAGTATGTAGTTCTAGCGTGCATTATAGTAGAATGGCTGTTGCAGTAATTTCCCTTCAATATAAAAAGGACTAGTTTAGTGTGCAATTGCAATGCGAAAGCACACTATATAATGCAATGAGCAAAGCACGTTATGTGTTTTCATTGCACAGAAGTTAGTTCTTTCTTGCAATGCAACTATCTGCTCTATGCATATTTGAATGAGTTATTGCATTGTAAAGCAACAGCTAATGCAACGATTTATCTTTATCACACGTATGCAACATCTAAATGCAATGATTTACCTTCAGTTATTTCTGAACAAGTTAGTGGTAGTATGTAGTTCTAGCGTGCATTATAGTAGAATGGCTATTGCAATAATTTCCCTTCAATATAAAAAGGACTAGTTTAGTGTGCAATTGCAATGCAAAAGCACAATATATAATGCAATGGGAAAAGCACGTTATCTGTTTTCATTGCAAAGAAGTTAGTTCTTTCTTGCAATGCAGCTATCTGCTCTTTGCACATTGGAGTGATTAATTGCATTGTAAAGCAACGATTTCTCTTTATCACACGTATGCAACATCTAAATGCAATGAATTCCCTTCAAGTTATTTCTGAACAAGTTAGTGGTAGTACGTAGTTCTAGCGTGCATTATAGTAGAATGGCTATTACAGCAATTTCCCTTCAATGGACTAGTGTAGCGTGCAAATGCAATGCGAAGGCACAATATAGTTTTTTCTTTGCAGTGCAACTATCTGCTCTATGCACATCAGAATTAGTTTTTCCATTGCATTGTAAAGCAACAGCTAATGCAACGATTTCTCTTTATCACACGAATGCAACATCTAAATGCAATGATTTCCCTTCAGTTATTTCTGAACAAGTGAGTGGTAGTATGTAGTTCTAGCGTGCATTATAATAGAATGGCTATTGCAATAATTTCCCTTCAATATAAAAAGGACTAGTTTAGTGTGCAATTGCAATGCAAAAGCACAATATATAATGCAATGGGAAAAGCACGTTATCTGTTTTCATTGCAAAGAAGTTAGTTCTTTCTTGCAATGCAGCTATCTGCTCTATGCACATTGGAATGAGTTATTGCATTGTAAGCGACAGCTAATGCAACGATTTCTCTTTATCACACGTATGCAACATCTAAATGCAATGATTTCCCTTCAGTTATTTCTGAACAAGTTAGTGGTAGTATGTAGTTCTAGCGTGCATTATAGTAGAATGGCTATTGCAACAATTTCCCTTCAATGCACTAGTGTAGTGTGCAATTGCAATGAAGGCACAATATATAATGCAATAGGAAAAGCACGTTATCTGCTTTCATTGCACAGAATTTAGTTCTTTCTTGCAATGCAACTATCTGCTCTATGCACATCAGAATTAGTTTTTCCATTGCATTGTAAAGCAACAGCTAATGCAACGATTTCTCTTTATCACACGAATGCAACATCTAAATGCAATGATTTCCCTTCAGTTATTTCTGAACAAGTAAGTGGTTGTATGTAGTTCTAGCGTGCATTATAGTAGAATGGCTATTGCAATAATTTCCCTTCAATATATAAAGGACTAGTGTAGTGTGCAATTGCAATGCGAAAGCACAATATGTTCAATGCAATGGGATAAAGCACGTTGCTCTGTTTGCATTACACAGAAGATATAGTTGCAAGTTCTTGCAAAGCTATTGCTAGTCATTGCAAGTTAGACATAATGCAATGAGCAATCACGTTATTGTTCATTGTAACAGCGACTAGCTAATGCAATCGATTTCTCTTTATGCACACGAATGTAACTTACTAAATGCAATGATTTCCCTTCAGTTATTTCTGAACAAGTTAGTGGTAGTATGTAGTTCTAGCGTGCATTATAGTAGAATGGCTATTGCAACAATTTCCCTTCAATGGACTAGTGTCATGTGCATGCAATATGCAATGCGAAGGCACAATATAGTTCTTTTCTTTTTGCAGTGCAACTATCTGCTCTATGCATATCAGAATTAGTTTTTCCATTGCATTGTAAAGCAACAGCTAATGCAACGATTTCTCTTTATCACACGAATGCAACATCTAAATGCAGTGATTTCCCTTCAGTTATTTCTGAACAAGTTAGTGGTAGTATGTAGTTCTAGCGTGCATTATAGTAGAATGGCTGTTGCAGTAATTTCCCTTCAATATAAAAAGGACTAGTTTAGTGTGCAATTGCAATGCGAAAGCACACTATATAATGCAATGAGCAAAAGCACGTTATGTGTTTTCATTGCACAGAAGTTAGTTCTTTCTTGCAATGCAACTATCTGCTCTATGCATATTGGAATGAGTTATTGCATTGTAAAGCAACAGCTAATGCAACGATTTATCTTTATCACACATATGCAACATCTAAATGCAATGATTTACCTTCAGTTATTTCTGAACAAGTTAGTGGTAGTATGTAGTTCTAGCGTGCATTATAGTAGAATGGCTATTGCAATAATTTCCCTTCAATATAAAAAGGACTAGTTTAGTGTGCAATTGCAATGCAAAAGCACAATATATAATGCAATGGGAAAAGCACGTTATCTGTTTTCATTGCAAAGAAGTTAGTTCTTTCTTGCAATGCAACTATCTGCTCTTTGCACATTGGAGTGAGTTAATTGCATTGTAAAGCAACGATTTCTCTTTATCACACGTATGCAACATCTAAATGCAATGAATTCCCTTCAAGTTATTTCTGAACAAGTTAGTGGTAGTACGTAGTTCTAGCGTGCATTATAGTAGAATGGCTATTACAACAATTTCCCTTCAATGGACTAGTGTAGTGTGCAAATGCAATGCGAAGGCACAATATAGTTTTTTCTTTGCAGTGCAACTATCTGCTCTATGCACATCAGAATTAGTTTTTCCATTGCATTGTAAAGCAACAGCTAATGCAACGATTTCTCTTTATCACACGTAATGCAACATCTAAATGCAATGATTTCCCTTCAGTTATTTCTGAACAAGTGAGTGGTAGTATGTAGTTCTAGCGTGCATTATAATAGAATGGCTATTGCAATAATTTCCCTTCAATATAAAAAGGACTATGTTTAGTGTGCAATTGCAATGCAAAAGCACAATATATAATGCAATGGGAAAAGCACGTTATCTGTTTTCATTGCACAGAAGTTAGTTCTTTCTTGCAATGCTAGCTATCTGCTCTATGCACATCGGAATGAGTTATTGCATTGTAAAGCGACAGCTAATGCAACGATTTCTCTTTATCACACGAATGCAACATCTAAATGCAATGATTTCGCTTCAGTTATTTCTGAACAAGTTAGTGGTAGTATGTAGTTCTAGCGTGCATTGTAGTAGAATGGCTATTGCAACAATTTCCCTTCAATGCACTAGTGTAGTGTGCAATTGCAATGCGAAGGCACAATATATAATGCAATGAGGAAAGCACGTTATCTGCTTTCATTGCACAGAAGTTTAGTTCTTTCTTGCAATGCAACTATCTGCTCTATGCACATCAGAATTAGTTTTTCCATTGCATTGTAAAGCAACAGCTAATGCAACGATTTCTCTTTATCACACGAATGCAACATCTAAATGCAATGATTTCCCTTCAGTTATTTCTGAACAAGTTAGTGGTCAGTATGTAGTTCTAGCGTGCATTATAGTAGAATGGCTATTGCAATAATTTCCCTTCAATATATAAAGGACTAGTTTAGTGTGCAATTGCAATGCAAAAGCACAATATATAATGCAATGGGAAAAGCACGGTTATCTGTTTTCATTACACAGAAGTTAGTTGCTTCTTGCAATAGCAACTATACTGTCTATGCACATCGGAAATGAGTTATTGCATTGTAAAGCAACATCTAATGCAACGATTTCTCTTTATCACACGAATGCAACATATAAATGCAATGATTTCCCTTCAGTTATTTCTGAACAAGTTAGTGGTAGTATGTAGTTCTAGCGTGCATTATAGTAGAATGGCTATTGCAACAATTTCCCTTCAATGCACTAGTGTAGTGTGCAATTGCAATGAGAAGGCACAATATATAATGCAATAGGAAAAGCACGTTATCTGCTTTCATTGCACAGAATTTAGTTCTTTCTTGCAATGCAACTATCTGCTCTATGCACATCGGAATTAGTTTTTGCATTGCATTGTAAAGCAATAGCTAATGCAACGATTTCTCTTTATCACACGAATGCAACATCTAAATGCAATGATTTCCCTTCAGTTATTTCTGAACAAGTTAGTGGTAGTATGTAGTTTCTAGCGTGCATCATTAGTCAGAATGGCTGTTGCAATAATTTCCCTTCAACATAATAAAGGACTAGTGCATGTAAGATGCTAAAGCAACTTCTGTTCAATGAAAACAGATAACGTGCTTTGCTCATTGCATATATAATGCAATGAGCAAAGCACGTTGATCTGTTTTCATTGCACAGAAGTTAGTTATTTCTTGCAATGTAACTATCTGCTCTATGCAAATCGGAATGAGTTATTGCATTGTAAAGCAACAGCTAATGCAACGATTTCTCTTTATCACACGAATGCAACATCTAAAGTGCAATGATTTCGCTTCAGTTTTTCTGAACATGTTAGTGGCAGTATGTAGTTCTAGCGTGCATTATAGTAGAATGGCTATTGCAACAATTTCCCTTCAATATGAGAAAGGACTAGTATCAGTGTGCAATTGCAATGCGAAAGCACAATATAGTAGATGCAATGGGAAAAGCACGTTATCTGATTTCATTGCACGAGAAGTTAGTTCTTTCTT
>JAQIUQ010005906.1:0-40215 GCA_030378365.1 Hybognathus amarus | reverse complement strand
CCATGCTGTTACCAATCACCACCAAACTCGGTGTGCATGAAGTCAAGACATTGAGGATGCTAAATTCCGGACGGATTTGGTGATATTTCTAACTGTTTGGCCGTGGCGGATTATTTTGACTAAAAGAAGGACACATAAAGTGTGTTATAACTTGGTTAGTTTTACTGACAATTACAAAACTTGCCGTGTATATTGTTCTATTCAAGCCAAACAACATTCTAACTAACAAATATAGCTGCGAGCAGCGATTCGCGGGCCCAAGCCGGTGGCACCGCAATCCCGGTGCCTTTAGTTACCTAAAGGCACCGGGATGGCGGTACCGCCGGCTTTGGCCCTCCATCGCTGCTCGCAGCTATATTATATATATATATATATATATATATATATATATATATATATATATATAAAGCCGGTGGCACCGCCACCTTGGTGCCTTTAGGGTTATTCTGCACGACGTGCAAAAACGTAACCCCTGCTTTGGAATACATACTAGTATGTATTCCACAATTGGAATACATACTAACATACTAGTCAGAACTGAATAGTTGATATCTGAATGACAGATCACCATAGAAGTCAACGGAAAAAATGTGACTAGTAACAAAAGAATAGTTACTAGTCACCATTGAAATAAGTACTAGTGTCTAATGAATAAGTACTAGTATCTATTTAATAGGTACTAGTATCTAATGAATAAGTACTAGTAACTAATTAATAAGCATTGGTATGTAATGAATAAGGACTAGCATCTAATGAATAAGTACTAGTATCTAATAAATAAGGACTAGTTTCTAATGAATAAGTACTAGTATCTTTAAAAAGGTACTAGTACCTAAAGAATAAACACTAGTATCTAAAGAAAAGGCACTAGTATCTAAAGAATAAGCACTAGTAGCTAATGAATAAGTACTAGTACTTAATGGAATAGATACTAGTATCTAAAAAATAAGTACTAGTAGCATGAAAATAGAGACTAGTAGGTTAAAATGATTAAATGTTAAAACGGCTTGCCATACTCTATCTGTCGTTTCGACTAGTCACAATTACGTTACAGATATCTTAAATGATAATACAAACTATCCAAAATGTAATTACGACTAGAAAGACGTTGTTGATATCTACAATGTTAATTACGAATAGTCAAACTTAGCTTTTAAATGTTAAAAGGGCTTGCCATACAGAAGTGTAGGCTCAGAGAGACACTCAACATTTTCAAACCAAAATATCTGACTTTCTGTGGGTCCTAGCTCATGAGTGTAAATTAGAAAGTTGTCCGGCTTGAGGAGAATATATGAATATATGAAACGATGAGATCAACATGTGTACTGAGTTTCATATTATTACATGCAAGCGTGTTTGATTTATGGACCAAGTTTTTGGACCCCGTTCCAGGGGGCGCTGTCTAGCCCCCTTGCCACACCCGGGTACCATCTTCAGCCCGGCTCTGATGGCTGTGGGATCTGACCTGTGTGCAAAGTTTCAAGAGTTTTCAAACCCGTTAAGGGCCCCAAAAGCCGCTAAGAGACTCAAAATCATCAAAAAAAGGAATGTTAAAGTTTGATGCGTTGCTATGGCAACATTATCTTAGATATTGAATAATGCTTTCACAGCTCTTCATCTGGCGTGTGTTTACATTTGAAGCAAATCGGGTAAAAGTAAGAGTGCGATTTCAAAGTATTTTGAAAGTGAAACACTTTCTGCTGCCAGTTGGTGGCGCTATATATTTGACTCACATCTATGTGATCGACCTCTTACAACGAACACACTGCTGAAGTTTCATCAAGATCAGTTAATGTATGCAGAAGTTTTAACACACTTCCTTTTTGATTTATTTACTTACTTTTTTGATTTATGGACCAAGTTAATTTAATTAATACACTAATTATATAAAACTATTGTCAATGCACTACAATTAAACAGGTTATATGCCTTTACTTATAAAAAAATAAAAATAAAAACTTATTTAAAAAATACCAGGCTTAAGAAATGTATTTACTTTAGCAGGCCAGACACACAGTAAAATGATTAAGCCCCCTCCCCCTACACACACACACACACACACACACACAGACTGTGTGACAGGCCTAAGCTCAGAAAGAGCATGATCATATTCAAACTACAATATCTGACTTTCTGTGGGTTTGAGCTTATTATTGTTAATTAGAAAGTTGTTTGGCTTGAATAGAACAATATACACGGCAAGTTTTGTAACTGTCAGTAAAACTAACCAAGTTATAACACACTTTATGTGTCCTTTTTTAGTCAAAAAAATCCGCCACGGCCAAACCGTTCGAGATATCACAAATCCGTCCGGAATTTAGCATCCTCAATGTCTTGACTTCATGCACACCGAGTTTGGTGGTGATTGGTAACAGCATGGGTTGTAATTTGATGTTTTTCTAGGACATTTATCTAAAAAAAAAAACATAATTCCCGACTTCCGTTTGAACTGTCGTAAAACTTAGAGCACGAAAGTTGTTTGGCCTGATGTGATCTATGAGTGTACCGAGTTTCATATTAATCCATGCACGTGTGTTTGATTTATGGACAAATGTTCGAATCCCTAAAAGAATGCATCCTAAAAGAATGGTAAAGTTTGATGCGTCGCCACGGCAACAGTTTCAAAGATATCAAGAATCCATTCATAGGTCTTCATCTGCCGTGTATTTACATTATACAGATGAAGTTTGAAGCAAATCGGGTAAAAATAAGAGGGTGATTTCAAAGCATTTTGAAAGTGACACACTTCCTGCTGCCAGTTGGTGGCGCTATAACTTTGACTCACAATAGTCACATCCATGTGATCGTCCTCTTACAGCGAACGCACTGCTGAAGTTTCATCCAGATCAGTTAATGTATGCTGAAGTTATGACACACTTCCTGTTTCACGTTTCTCGCCATAGTTTCGTTTCCTCGCCACGGCCAAACCGTTCGAGATATCAAAAATCCCCACACAAACTTTCATCCTCAATGTCTTGACTTCACGCTGACCGAGTTTCGTCGAATTTGGATCAGAGCTCTAGGAGGAGTATTTAAAAGTTCATTGCGTGTGTTTTACAAAAAAACCTCAATAGCCGACTTCCTGTTGGGCTGGGGTAAAAAGTAAGAACGCGAGGTATAGATGAAATTCTGCTATCGACATGTGTACCGAGTTTCATATTATTACATGCAAGTGTGTTTGAGTTATGGACCAGGTGTTCGGACCCCATTCCAGGGGGCGCTGACGAGCCGCCCTGCCACGCCCGGGTACCAGCTTCAGCCCGGCTCTGATGGCCGTGGGTTCTGACCCGTGTGCAAAGTTTCAAGAGTTTTCGAGCATGTTAAGGGCCCCAAAAGTGCCCGAATAGTCGCTAGAAAAAGAAAAAAAAAAAAAAAATGAAAAAAAAATAATCGGAAGGAAAACAATAGGGCTCTGCGCCCTTTCAGGGCTTGGGCCCTAATAATAAGCTCAAACCCACAGAAAGTCAGATATTGTAGTTTGAATATGATCATGCTCTTTCTGAGCCTAGGCCTGTCACACAGTCTGTGTGTGTGGGTGATTTTGAGACTCTGGACACACAGTCTCTGTGTGTGTGTGTAGGGGGAGGGGGCTTAATCATTTCACTGTGTGTCTGGCCTGCTAAAGTAAATACATTTCTTAAGCCTGGTATTTTTTAAATAAGTTTTTATTTTTATTTTTTTATAAGTAAAGGCATATAACCTGTTTAATTGTAGTGCATTGACAATAGTTTTATATAATTAGTGTATTAATTAAATTAACTTCGTCCATAAATCAAAAAAGTAAGTAAATAAATCAAAAAGGAAGTGTGTTAAAACTTCTGCATACATTAACTGATCTTGATGAAACTTCAGCAGTGTGTTCGTTGTAAGAGGTCGATCACATGGATGTGAGTCAAATATATAGCGCCACCAACTGGCAGCAGAAAGTGTTTCACTTTCAAAATGCTTTGAAATCGCACTCTTACTTTTACCCGATTTGCTTCAAACTTCATGTGTATAATGTAAACACACGCCAGATGAAGAGCTGTGAAAGCATTATTCAATATCTAAGATAATGTTGCCATAGCAACGCATCAAACTTTAACATTCCTTTTTTTTTGATGATTTTGAGACTCTTAGCGGCTTTTGGGGCCCTTAACGGGTTTGAAAACTCTTGAAGCTTTGCACACAGGTCAGATCCCACAGCCATCAGAGCCGGGCTGAAGATGGTACCCGGGTGTGGCAAGGGGGCTAGACAGCACCCCCTGGAACGGGGTCCAAAATCTTGGTCCATAAATCAAACACGCTTGCATGTAATAATATGAAACTCAGTACACATGTTGATCTCATCGTTTCATATATTCATATATTCTCCTCAAGCCGGACAACTTTCTAATTTACACTCATGAGCTAGGACCCACAGAAAGTCAGATATTTTGGTTTGAAAATGTTGAGTGTCTCTCTGAGCCTACACTTCTGTATGGCAAGCCCTTTTAACATTTAAAAGCTAAGTTTGACTATTCGTAATTAACATTGTAGATATCAACAACGTCTTTCTAGTCGTAATTACATTTTGGATAGTTTGTATTATCATTTAAGATATCTGTAACGTAATTGTGACTAGTCGAAACGACAGATAGAGTATGGCAAGCCGTTTTAACATTTAATCATTTTAACCTACTAGTCTCTATTTTCATGCTACTAGTACTTATTTTTTAGATACTAGTATCTATTCCATTAAGTACTAGTACTTATTCATTAGCTACTAGTGCTTATTCTTTAGATACTAGTGCCTTTTCTTTAGATACTAGTGTTTATTCTTTAGGTACTAGTACCTTTTTAAAGATACTAGTACTTATTCATTAGAAACTAGTCCTTATTTATTAGATACTAGTACTTATTCATTAGATGCTAGTCCTTATTCATTACATACCAATGCTTATTAATTAGTTACTAGTACTTATTCATTAGATACTAGTACCTATTAAATAGAATACTAGTACTTATTCATTAGACACTAGTACTTATTTCAATTGGTGACTAGTAACTATTCTTTTGTTACTAGTCACATTTTTTCCATTGACTTCTATGGTGATCTGTCATTCAGATATCAACTATTCAGTTCTGTACTAGTATGTTAGTATGTATTCCAATTGTGGAATACATACTAGTATGTATTCCAAAGCAGGGGTTACGCTTTTGCACGTCGTGCAGAATAACCCTAAAGGCACCAAGGTGGCGGGTGCCACCGGCTTTATATATATATATATATATATATATATATATATATATAATATGAGCTGCGAGCACGATGGAGGGCCAAAGCCGGGGTACCGCCATCCCGGTGCCTTTAGGCACCGGGGTTGCGTGCCACACGGCTTGGGCCCCGCAATCGCTGCTCGCAGCTATATTTTCATTTTGTTATTTTGGATCATGTTATTTCATTTTGTTATTTTGGTTATTCTGTTATTTTGGATCGTGTTATTTCATGTTGGATCATGTTATTTCCATATAACATGATGGATCATGTTATTTTCATTGTTAAGTATAGGCTAATCTGCTCTTTACCAATATGCCTGATTGCTGACAACATCTGGCCTTTATAATCAATCTGGAATGTAAACAAAATATTTCAAGGTACACATTTCAAAGAAGACTATTACACTTGAATGAATATGAGGTGCGAGAAAAACAAAATTCATCAGGTGGTATCCAATGATAGTCGCTGTTGGGGAAATTTTAATCTCACATGTATTACATATGATTATTGAGTATCTGTTCACCTCCTATATGTGGGGTTTGAATTACGTGGGAGCCAGTGGGAGCTGAGCTCCCATAGAGAGAGGATGAGCTCCCATGAAAGCAGTAAAATCATACACCTGTGGGGGCTCTAAAAATCATCAGCACCATTATTTTCAGTTACAAATAAAGCACTTTTTCCTTCAATAATCGAGCCATATTTGTTAACCTTTTCGCACGTACGTACACAGCGGTGTGATTAGAACAGTCAGTGCATCACGTGAGCAACTGCTAAATTCAAAAGTGCTTTCGCGCGTTGGCTGGCGCTGAGCCAGAGACAGACGCGCTCAGTGCTGTCATTCAGTGTTTTCAACCACATCATGTTTATTTTAGGTTTCAGACATTTAAATACACATAAGTAGCTACTAGAAAATTATTATTTGGGGTGACGCTATGTAAGCCAAATAATAAAAACATTTGCCTACATTCAAATTAATCGAGGATAGATGAATCATTATAATGTGTTGATTTTAATAAAGACACGGAACTCTCAACATGGTAAAACGTAATGAGCGCCACTCTTTTACTTTAGTTTTCAACAACGTAATTCTCTTTAGAGAATATCAATCAAGGAAAACATATCAGGGCATTTACTACTGTTGTAATTTTTCAATGTAAATTATTTAATTTGATTGGTAACAGCCTTGTCTTATTATTCTGATTTAATGTATTGATCAAATTAAGGAATATTTTAAAAGAAAGATTGAGCATAGGCTAGGCTACATAAAATTAGAGGAAAAATGTCCTATTTTAAAGGTAAAAAAAATTATTCTGTAATGAAACATTGACAATTTAACTTTCAAGGGAGTAAAAAGCCTCTGTTTAGGATATGAAATGTAATTTGGGCCAAAGAACTTTTAATTTAAATAAATGTGAATTTTAAATCAGCTTACTTCAGTGTGATCATGCTTTACCATATTATCATTGCTCAACAGTGAGAATTTGAAAAATTTTAATGATGATCAGATGCAGATATCTAAATCAAAGAATATCATAGGTTTGGGCGGTTGGATTATTTTTAACAGTGGATTCGAGGTGACTCAAAGTGCACCAGATTAATATATTTATCTTTAAAATGTACAAAATTTTCTTCCTGGGGGGCATGCCCCCAGACCCCCCTAGAGGGTAACGAACTCCACCAAAATATTCTCTACTCCTGTATTAATAAACGTTGAATTTAAAATAAAGAAGTGCAGTAGGCCTGTTTTGCAATTTATTTATCACATACACCACGCCTGCTCATGGGATACTTTTTTTTTTAAAGAGACCCCCACAAAGATGAAATCATAATTCGAACCCTGTTACTAATAACAGAGGAATGTCTTATGGTTTTGCTATCCGTGAAGGAGGTTTGTCTTTCCTTCATCAAGAGTGGAGTGAGGTAACAGAGAACCGGCCGGGTCAGAGGTCATTTTAGACTGGGGGGATAGAGGGGGTTAGCGGTAAATCTAACCCAGCATGTGAATCCTATTGCTTGTGTAATTGTACAGGGAGGCTTGGCCTGCAGTAAATAACAGACTCCGGCCTGTGTTCTGGGCGTCACTCTCTTCACAGCGGACCAATCTGTGTTAGCGACTGAGCCTTATTCTTGCAAGAATAATAAACCTCTATTTCTTTTATTAATTTGAATCTGAGTGTCTCTTACGCAGTGATGTCTGTTTATTGAATTTTTGCCTTAACACCCACCATGGGCCCAAACTTTTCTGTAGATTTTTCAATGCTGCCTCACCAGTATAATAGCCTACCGCTGTCACGCAATCTGTGCTTCGGAGAAGCGCGTTCGCGCCCATGGTTCGTGCCATCTACGCTTAAACATTAGCTATATTGCGCGTCTGTGTCAGCTTAAACGCGAATGCATGTGTAAAATACATAAATGTAAAGAATGATTTTCATGACAACTAAATATTTTCGCTTTGGTATATTGTGCAAGACAACACTATTTCATTATTATTCACCGCATATATTTTGTTTGGACAATATAGTCGATGTCCTACATTATCTGATACGGTCAGGAATTTAAGTCAATGTTTTAAATATTTTTTATGTTATTATTGCTTATTAAAACCATCCTTGATTTAACCTAAGTGATTTTCATATTTTATTATTTAAAATTATTGTTTCATTATTTATTATTTATTTGGCCTAATTGCCAAATCGTGACCAATACTGTATGTATCAGGCTGACATGATCAAATATGCCAAACATGAGGAGAAAGAGCTTATTTCGGTGAGCAGGCTAATGCCTTAAGCAGAAACGTGATTTGTGAAAGCACAGCTATAATGGAAAGTTTTAATTACAGAACATAAATCAATATCTCCATAGCTCGCACACAGCAGACACAGTGCGACACCTACTGGTATGTTTTTGTAATAGTTTTGAACTGCATTGATTTTAAACTATTAGATTATTAGAGGACTGAGAACCTTCACATCGTCGTTTTTGATTGTATTATTAACAAACAACTCATTTCTATTAACACTGTATAACGTGAGCGACGCTGTCCATAAGTGGAAACCACATTAAATATAAATTTAATTATATAATATAGCGTTAACAGTAACGTTAGAAGTTGTTACTCTGCACACACATAAGTTCTTAGGTTAGGCCTAACCTTTATTACCAACTGTACTGAGTCAAATGCGCTCATTAAACGGTGATGTCTGGATAACAGGCATATTAAATAGCTGTATTAAACTACTACTGTTGCAAACATATTTATTTCGGTCCAGGTTTATATAAGCCTATTTATTCTTTGATTTTTCTTCTTCTAACGTTACTCTGGTATACAGTCTATGGGTATAACGTTAATGCTGCATATTATGACCGTTCTAAGCTTGGCTTTTATTTTGATAGGCCATATTTACTATCACTTCCGGGTCACGTGGCCAACCTGTCTATATTTTAATGTAGTTCTTCAAACGGAAAAATTGAAAAAGGAATTTCAAAAACTAAAATCAGACTGTTATACCCAGGGGGCAAAACACCCGTTTTTTAGGAAATCAGACATGGGCTGCTGTAAAAGGTTGTCATATAAAAATGAAATCTATGATGTCTGAGGATCACAACCTGGGTGGACAACCCGGTGAACAAGCTGCTGGAAACTTGTAATTAGGGTCAAAACAATGCTACCTCAAATTCTGCTTTAACTCCCTGGAATCACCCAAACATGCTAAAAAGGTTTGATCATAGTCATGAATCCTGAGCCATATCTCCCTGATACTTCATGCTAGAAACAAACTGAGCGCATCTTTCAAAAGAGTGGAAATTAAGCTTTCATCTGATGCATTGACTGTACATGTAATTAGAAAGTAAGAGTGAACAATGCCTCTTAATTCATAGGTAGGCAAAAAAAGAAAAAAAATATTGAACATTCCATTTGTAATCGGTAGCATTATTTACCCTTTGTTGTTGTTAACATAAACTAATTACCATGTGAAGTTAACTTTTACTAGATGAAATCATATTTTGATCATTTTCACTAACCATACAGTACCTATGGTCCATAACACATTTAGAGGTAATTCAATTTTAAGCCTATAATAGCCTGTCAATTCAAACAAGTTCCAAGAAAGTTGTTCACCATTAACTGATGTTTATGTATGTACAGTATATAGTTTGCATATTTTTGCAATATATATTATTTGTATTGCAATGTCTAGTATTTGTAATATTATTTCACAAGTGGGATAGCTTTATTCTATCAAAAAAAAAAGGATTTGAGGATTTTGGGTTAGGCTGGTTACTGTTCAATCCATGTGTTTGGAGTGTGAGACAAAGGTACTGACAACTACAGTAAATGTTGAAATACTAAAACACACAGGAATCATGTGTGGAGTAGTTTTAAAAGTATTTAATGATTAAAACTGTTACATTAAGTAGCAATTTGTAAAAAAATAATAATAATAATTAATGAAACAAACAGATTACAATTCAGGGTGATAACTAATTTCTGTAATAATGTTTATACAATTTGTTTAGCTGTTTTCAGAGTCACTGCTGCTGTCGCTGCTCTCTAGTGTTTCAGCATGCTGTATACTATTACATTTGGTTGCCAACCCCTGGCAAAGGCATCCTATGTAGCATGGAATTGCCCTCTTTGCACAGGAGCAGTTCTTCTGACAACCTTTAACACAATCACATGATATTACCATGGCCAATGACACAGGCCAGGCTAGCTGTGTAGATGGAATTGGAACTTCAACTGCTTGGCCCTCACCCAGAGACCATCCAAAATTCCTGAAGGGGGGAATTTCTGGCTTGGCAATATGTGCATTCTTGTCAATTATGGTTGCCAGAGCTGCCCGTTTAAGGTGTAAGAGAAGTGCGTTTTCAGTCGGAGGAAGTAGCTTTAAGAGTGTTGATTTGTTGTTCAAGAACTTGTATGCTCTCAGTGTCCCCAGATCAGAATCTTCAAAGTGATCAGCTGAGGATGTATACACATCTATGATGAGGCCTTTTGCCTGGTGAAGCAGGTCATCAGTTGTGTCATCAGTTGTGTTTTGACCAAACTCTTCAAGTGCACCACCCAGGTAGATACGAGTCAGGCCAATAGGAGGCTTGAGTTGTTCATGCTCACACCACCTCTCACAGAGGAATTGATGGAGATTTGCTTTATTGGTTTTTGATTTTGGTGTGTACCTCCGGCTTTGTCTGGCAGACTTAAGGCTTGGTCCACTGTATCTGTCACAACAGAAGTGTATAATCTCAGTGCCAGCAGGTACATCATTCATCAGCATTTTTTTATATCTACCAGCAATGTGTCCAAATGTTTCACCTTTGTGAAAAGACCAGTGGCGTATGGCACACATAGTGTCTATGACAACTGATGTTTTTCCTTCACATGTGTTAACAGATCATTGCCAGTGGTGGAGAACTCAACATTATTGACTGGACTGGTACCAAGGCGAGCTTAGTGAAGATCCTTTGAGGCAGATCAGGAATGATGGTCACTCTGGTCTCCTCTTTCAGGATCTTCACTAAGCTCGCCTTGGTACCAGTCCTCATACTGCCATCTTCCTGGAAGAGGGATGGGGGAAGTCACTGCACTCATGTTTGCCAATAAAGTCAATGATGTTGAGTTCTCCACCACTGGCAATGATCTGTTAACTTAACACATGTGAAGGAATTGGGTCTACAAGCATTGTCCAGAGTAAATATTGTAAAAATAAAGACATCTGGTGGAAAATCTTCAGCACCTGGCAAGAGCCAAGAAGTTACTGTCCTTCTGCGTATGACACAGATCATTGCCAGTGGTGGAGAACTCAACATTATTGACTTTATTGGCAAACATGAGTGCAGTAGTGAAAATCCTGAAAGAGGAGACCAGAGTGACCATCATTCCTGATCTGCCTCAAAGTGACAGAAAAACATCCGTTGTCATCAACGCTATGTGTGCTATATGCCACTGGTCTTTTCACAAAGGTGAAACATTTGGACACATTGCTGATAGATATAAAAAAAATGCTGATGAATGATGTACCTGCTGGCACTGAGATTATACACTTCTGTTGTGACAGATACAGTGGACCAAGCCTTAAGTCTGCTGAGCAAAGCCGGAGGTACACACCAAAATCTGCCAAAGTATATGAAGTTAGTGAGCAGTTCACAGCTCTAGATCCACATGATGATCCAGAGTTTTTTTTTCTGTATCAGCCAATAAAGCAAATCTCCTTCAATTCCTCTGTGAGAGGTGGTGTGAGCATGAACAACTCAAGCCTCCTATTGGCCTGACTCGTATCTACCTGGGTGGTGGATTTAAAGAAGAGACAAAAACCGTTGTGCTTGCAGATGGTTCTGTCAGGGATGTTCCTGTTCTTGAGTCCACACAGAAGGATGCAGACACAAGGATAATACTCCACACCCTCTACAGTGTTCAGAATGAAGGAGTTCGCAGAGTTGTCATCCATGCCAATGACACAGACATCATTGTCATGTGCCTGTTCTATGGTTCAACATACCTCAGTACTCTCCCAGAGCTGTGGGTGAGAACAATGCAGAATGCCTATCTGCTTATACATGAAATGGTAGCAGGCAGCACTGGGACCTTCACTATGCTGTGCTTTGCTGTTTGTCCACAGTCTTAGTGGAAGAGATAACAACTAGTTATCCTTATTTCACTGGTAAGAAGTCTTGGTTCAAAAGCAGCATGAGAATGGACATACCTGCACTTGAAGAGTTTGGTCAAGACACAACTGATGACCTGCTTCACCAGGCACGAGGCCTCATCATAGATGTGTATACATCCTCAGCTGATCACTTTGAAGATTCTGATCTGGGGACACTGAGAGCATACAAGTTCTTGAACAACAAATCAACACTCTTAAAGCTACTTCCTCCGACTGAAAACGCACTTCTCTTCCACCTTAAACGGGCAGCTCTGGCAACCATAATTGACAAGAATGCACATATTGCCAAGCCAGAAATTCCCTCCTTCAGGAATTTTGGATGGTCTCTGGGTGAGGGCCAAGCAGTTGAAGTTCCAATTCCATCTACACAGCTAGCCTGGCCTGTGTCATTGGCCATGGTAATATCATGTGATTGTGTTAAAGGTTGTCAGAAGAACTGCTCCTGTGCAAAGAGGGCAATTCCATGCTACATAGGATGCCTTTGCCAGGGGTTGGCAACCAAATGTAATAGTATACAGCATGCTGAAACACTAGAGAGCAGCGACAGCAGCAGTGACTCTGAAAACAGCTAAACAAATTGTATAAACATTATTACAGAAATTAGTTATCACCCTGAATTGTAATCTGTTTGTCTGTTTCATTAATTATTATTATTATTTTTTTACAAATTGCTACTTAATGTAACAGTTTTAATCATTAAATACTTTTAAAACTACTCCACACATGATTCCTGTGTGTTTTAGGTATTTCAACATTTACTGTAGTTGTCAGTACCTTTGTCTCACACTCCAAACACATGGATTGAACAGTAACCAGCCTAACCCAAAATCCTCAAATCCTTTTTTTTGATAGAATAAAGCTATCCCACTTGTGAAATAATATTACAAATACTAGACATTGCAATACAAATAATATATATTGCAAAAATATGCAAACTATATACTGTACATACATAAACATCAGTTAATGGTGAACAACTTTCTTGGAACTTGTTTGAATTGACAGGCTATTATAGGCTTGAAATTGAATTCCCTCTAAATGTGTTATGGACCATAGGTACTGTATGGTTAGTGAAAATGATCAAAATATGATTTCATCTAGTAAAAGTTAACTTCACATGGTAATTAGTTTATTTTAACAACAACAAAGGGTAAAGAATGCTATCCGATTACAAATGGAATGTTCAATATTTTTTATTTTTTTTTGCCTACCTATGAATTAAGAGGCATTGTTCACTCTTACTTTCTAATTACATGTACAGTCAATGCATCAGATGAAAGCTTAATTTCCACTCTTTTGAAAGATGTGCTCAGTTTGTTTCTAGCATAAAGTATCAGGGAGATATGGCTCAGGATTCATGACTATGATCAAACCTTTTTAGCATGTTTGGGTGATTCCAGGGAGTTAAAGCAGAATTTGAGGTAGCATTGTTTTGACCCTAATTACAAGTTTCCAGCAGCTTGTTCACCGGGTTGTCCACCCAGGTTGTGATCCTCAGACATCATAGATTTCATTTTTATATGACAACCTTTTACAGCAGCCCATGCCTACTAAACCCCCTTTGCCCCCTGGGTATTATTTGATTTTGTTTTTTTCGTTTGTCGCTTTCGGATTCAGATCCAAAAACGGGAAAACGGCTCTTTTTTACGGTTTCTTTGTTTTTGGTTTGAAATGACAACGAAAAAGGGTGGTTTCTCGTTATTTTGTTTTTTTGTTTCAAACGAAAAAACTCAACGTACACGGACCCAAAACATACGAGAAGGACTTTGCTGCAGCTTGCATATCGGGGGAGGGTCTAGGGTCAGGGTCAGGGGATCTACTGGATAATCCGTAATTCGTTTGTAATTATAAAACGAAAATTCCGTTTTTCTGTTTTTTTGTTTCAAATAGAAAAAACAAATAACCGTTGTCATATATAATGTATATATAATATATATATATATATATATATATATATATATATATATATGTGTGTGTATTATATATATATATATATCCCTCAGGTGCTTCTTCGAGTCACACTTGTTATCTTCCAGGTCAAAAGTGAATATTCTATAATATTTATTCTTTTTAATTTAGTATTTTGAGACAATTTAATTGAATTTATTAATATTTATGCAATATTTATGGTTTATTTTTGCCATGGAAATATATATATTTTCTATATATATATATATATTTTTTTTTAAATATTAATGCAGTATTTTAGTTTAATATAGAGTCTAGGCCTTCAGAAAAAAAAAAATATTTTTTGAAGAAAATTAGCACCATCTGGTTACAGTATTGAGAAAAAGCGTAGAATCATGGTGTAACCACTACATGGCATGTACAGCTCTCTATGGAGGGGCATGTGAATTCCCCAGCTGTTTCTGAACACATTTTTTGATGGTGGATTTGTATATATTGTTGAAACAATCTCAAAAACAATTTCTTATAAAAAAAAAAAAAAGACAAAAATTCACAATTTTTATTTATTTTTATTTTCTTTCCTTCATTTTTTTTACAATTTCCCATTCATTTCCTATGGGGTCATTTTTGACCAAAGACCACAAGTGTGACTATTTTTTTAAGACCACTTAGCATGCTCAGATCATGACCTCAATTTTTTTTGTGTGTTCACATACATAATGCCATAAAAGTCACCAAGTGTCGTAACATAGCAATGAAGCTGTGATTTTTAAAAATTCAAAACATACTTTTTGAAATCAAAATGTATTAGTGTGTATGTGTATAAAAGTGTGTTTGTATGTGTGTGTGTGTGTGTTGGTGGGTGTGTCTGTTTTGCACTCTAGATGTTGTAGAGTGTCACCCCTTTCCTGCGGTGTACTTTTTTTTCAGAATTGTGGCCGATTTGTAGATTGTACATACAAAAATTCAGAGATTTTTTTTGTGTGTGTGGTGTGTGTCAATGTCCCATTCATTTTCTATGAGTCGTCATTTTTGCCAGAAGAGCAAAAGTGTGACTCATTTTTTTACGACCACTTAAATTGCTCGAATCATGACCTCAATTTTTTTGTGTGTTCACATACCCAATGCCATAAAAGTCACCAAGTTTCGTAATTTTCTGAAGAAGCTGTGATTTTTAAATATTCAAAACAGATTTCTTTAATCACAATTTATTGGTGTTTTTGTGTATAAAAGTGTGTGTGTGTGTGTGTAGGGGTGGGTATGTCTGTTTTGCACTCTTGATGTTTTAGAGTGTCACCCCTTCAATGCTGAGCACTTTTTTTCTGCATCGTGGCCGATTTGTAGATTGTACACACAAAAATTCTCAAAGTTTTTGTGTTTTTGTCAATTTCCCATTTATTTCCTATGGTCGGTCATTTTTGACCGAAGAGCACAAGTGTGACTATTTTTTTACGACCACTTAGCCTGCTCGGCTCATGACCTCAATTTTTTTGTGTGTTCACATTCCCAATGCCATAAAAGTCACCAAGTGTCGTAACATTCCGATGAAGCTGTGATTTTTAAAATTTCAAAACAGAAAATTTTTCGGTCAGAAATGACCAAAGAGCACCTGACAATGCATATTAACATGACATGTCAAAATATGCCAGAGTTAGCCAAAAGGCTGCTAGTTATCATCAGCAGTATAAGCCAGATGTACAATAGGCAATCAAAAAATAAAATGTAAATAAAACAATTTAATCAAACCATAACAAAATACAACAAACCCTAAAATTTCCAAAACCAGAAAATATAAAAATAAAAAAAGAACAAATTTGACATTTGCATGCTAAAAAGACAAGTTTTAAAAGAAGGAAGTCATTCCATTCTTTTGAAGCTTTAATAGAGAAGGCAGACTGACATAAAGCAGTTTTCCTGAAATTAATAACACAGTCCCTTCTAAGTGTACCTCTAGTGAGACGACTGTTGTCAGATCTTAACCTCAGAAACTCACTCAGAGGTGGTGGGGTCAGGCCAATTAAGAATTTTATAAGCTCAAACAGCCATTTGAAAACTTAATATTTTCCCAACTCAACAAATTCTATTTTGATAAAATTTTACAAATGATGAAAATGACGTGATTTCTTATCTAAAATGTTTAGCGTTTGTTTATATATAGTCTGGTACCAAGTCGGTGTGGTTGGCCTGTAGTAAGACAATAATTCATATGTGAAAATATCATAGAGTGCATATACATTTTGGCAGCTTGGGTAGACATTGAATTCCTGATATATCGAAAATTAGATAAATTA
This sequence comes from Hybognathus amarus, assembly GCA_030378365.1. Taxonomy (NCBI): domain Eukaryota; kingdom Metazoa; phylum Chordata; class Actinopteri; order Cypriniformes; family Leuciscidae; genus Hybognathus; species Hybognathus amarus. Next base: position 24,112 of record JAQIUQ010005906.1, on the reverse strand, counting down.
AATTTTATTTTCTTAACAGTTTTTGAAATCTGAGAATTAAACTTAAGTTTGGAGTCAATGATAATACCAAGATATTTAAATTCTGAAACATTTATAATTTTTTCACCGGTTATAAAAATGTCTGGATCAACTGAGTTGGTTGGTTTTACTAAAAAACATACCAACTGTTTTGGAAAGATTTAACTAAAGGCTACAGTGGTTTAACCATTTATTTACCAATTTTAACCATAGCATTTGTAAGTTTGGCTGCCACTGCTGCTTTTGATGATCCATGTACATATAAAACTGTTTTGTCTGCATACATTCGAATTCTCACTTTTGGGCATGCACGCTGCAAGTCATCAATATATATGCAAAACAAAAGGGGGCCCAGTATTGTAAATCATTTACAGTAAGGGCATATATGCAAGTGAAAGAGTTGTAATCCAGAGCGCTGCTTCACTGTACCGTTGTACATTATGATGTACATTTGCATTTAAAGCCATAAGTTGACATCATCCAATTCCACAAAAGTAGTGCCACAATTCAAAGATGTGGCTTACCATAAACCATGATGACAACAAGGCTCTTTTATGGTACCGGAGGAAGGAGTGGTGTGGTGCTTTGTCCTGCCAGTTTTATTTGAAGAGAGAGTGATGGTAGGTGATGGGGCCAGTCTTGACACTATCATCCATCCTTAAACCCTGCACACAGAGCACAGGCTCACATCAACAAAAATGAGTCACACTTTTGCTCTTCTGGCAAAAATGACGAACTCATGAGAAAATGAATGGGACATTGACACACACACAAAAAAAAAATCTCTGAATTTTTGTCTAAAATCTAAAATCAGCCACAATTCTGAAAAAAAAGTACACCGCAGGAAAGGGGTGACACTCTACAACATCTAGAGTGCAAAACAGACACACCCACCAACACACACACACACACACATACAAACACACTTTTATACACATACACACCAATAAATTTTGATTTCAAAAAGTATGTTTTGAATTTTTTAAAATCACAGCTTCATCGCAATGTTACGACACTTGGTGACTTTTATGGCATTATGTATGTGAACACACAAAAAAATTGAGGTCATGATCTGAGCATGCTAAGTGGTCTTAAAAAATAGTCACACTTGTGGTCTTTGGTCAAAAATGACCCCATAGGAAATGAATGGGAAATTGTAAAAAAATGAAAGAAATAAAATAAAAAAAAATTGTGAATTTTTGGTTTTTGTCTTTTTTTTTTATAAGAAATTGTTTTTGAGATTGTTTCAACAATATATACAAATCCACCATCAAAAAATGTGTTCAGAAACAGCTGGGGAATTCACATGCCTCTCCATAGAGAGCTGTACATGCCATGTAGTGGTTACACCATGATTCTACGCTTTTTCTCTATACTGTAACCAGATGGTGCTAATTTTCTTCAAAAATTTTTTTTTTTCTGAAGGCCTAGACTCTATATTAAACTAAAATACTGCATTAATATTTTAAAAAAATAATAATATATATATATATAGAAAAATATATATATTTGTTCCATGGCAAAAATAAACCATAAATATTGCATAAATATTAATAAATTCAATTAAATTGTCTCAAAATACTAAATTAAAAAAGAATAAATATTATAGAACAAAAATAAATTGCATTGGTTTTACTGGGATGGAGAAAGTTTCATTTTAGGTGTCCGGTTCACTTTTGACCGGGAAGATAACAAGTGTGACTCCGAAACGAAGAGCACCTGAGGATATATATATATATGTATGTATATATATATATATATATATATATATATATATATATATATATATATATATATATATATATATATATATATATATATATATATATATATATATATATATATATATATATATATATATATATATATATATATATACATATATATAATCTATCTTTTTACACTGGAGAAAATGCAAAGGAAAAAGGAAAGGAAAAAAAAAATGCAAAGGAAAAATAAAAAGTATACAATTTTATAAATTTGTTTTAAAAGAGTTTTGTTTTGATATAAACACAAGTACAAAGTTCAAACTCTTATTGCCTGATGTGCACAGAAGGGGGTAGAGTGGCCTCTGCTGGTTGAGCTTCCACATAGCAAGAAGGGCTATAAATATGCATAGGGTTCACAAAACTAAAATGTGAATTGAATAGAAACTTACAAATAAATAGGCTTCCTGCTATCCTAAGATAGATATAAAATGAGTTAACTTGACTTAATCTGAATTTACAGGTGGTCTTACAAAATTCTCCCTAACAGCCAGAGTTATTATTTTATTAGTTTTAATTCGTTTTTTCAGTTAACTAAAGTGTTTTTTTTTCACACCCACTGCTACTTGTACTAAAAAACATTATATTAGTTCAGTTTTAGTCTACAATCACGAAGTGATGACGTCACGCATGGGTTCCTACGTTTGAAAAGCTATGCATTTTCCCCAGCGCTTTCTTTGCATGTGGACAAGGCAGTTTGTGTAGAGGTTGATAGAATGCTTTTTGATTTTTTATGGAAACATAAGAGACATTACATAAAAAAATCTGTTGTCATAAATACCTTTGAAAATGGCGGTCTTCAATTTTCTTGATTTTGCTTCTTTAAACAATGTTTTTAAAATCAATTGGTTGAGGCAGTTCTTGAATGATTCTGATTCCATATGGAATGCTATTCCCAATTATATTTTCTCTAAAGTTGGCGGTCTCCCCTTTCTGTTCAGTATGTAATTATAATATATCTAAATTGCCCATCAAATTATCCGTTTTTCATAAGCAGATGCTTTTGGCCTGGCACTTAGTTTACAAACACAATTTTAGTCCCCACAGGTATTTTATTTGGAATAACCATGATATCCGATATAAAAATAAATCGCTTTTCTTTTCAGATTGGTTTAATAATAATATTCTTTTGGTTTCTCAACTTGTAAATTCAAATGGTCATCTGTTTTCTTATTCTGAATTCTTAACTAAATATTGTATTCCTGTCACCCCACGAGACTTTGCCATAGTGATGGATGCCATCCCTAGTGGAGCTATTGCACTTTTAAAAAACTCAGCCGATCCTTTACTCTTTCCTACCTCTTTGATACATCCTTGCGAGACAGCAATAGGGAAGATCTGTTTTTTTGTCTAATCCCTCTCTAAGGAATAGAAAGATTAGACAACTTTTTCAGAATGATATTATTACTGTCCCTTTTCTGTAATATCATATTGGAGTAACTGTTTTAATGATATTCCTTGGAAGAAAGTGTGGTCTCTGTCCAACAAATATTTAATCACTAATAAAGTTAAAGAAATATCTTTCAAGTTGTTACATCGATTTTACCCAGTTAATCTTTATATAAAAAAAAATGGTTCCTGAGTTGGATCCGCTATGCTCCTTCTGTGGAGTGGAAGATGAGTTCGTACCTCACCTTTTTTGGGATTGTGTTTATGTAACTACTTTTTGGAAGAAATTTTGTCTGTTTGTTCGTGCTTCCTTAATAGCCAATTTTTCTTTAGTATTTAAGGATGTATTATTTGGATTTTATAACTTTGACAAGTTTCTAAAGGACAAGTATTTTCTATAAATCTATTTATTTTTCTTGCCAAGTTTTTTGTACACAAGTGTAAATTTTTATCTATCAAACCTCTTTTTGTTATTTTTTTGCAAAGATCTGAAATGTTACTTGGGCACTATTTCCTCTTCTAACAATGCCAAAGCTTTAAAATCTGTTAGATTGTGCACAAAATATAATATTTTTGCTTTTTTATAAAGAGAAAAGGAGGATTCAGAAGTATTGTTCTTTCTCTCTCTATCTCGATTTTCTCAGTCTCTCTCTTCTCCAACAATGCTAAAGCATGGTCTGTTACATTGTGCACATGAATAATGTTTATGCTTTTGTTTAATGGAAAAAAGGGACTCGAAGCATTTCTCGCTCTTCAATTTATTTTAAATTATATGCTACCTCTGGCTCAATTTTTATTTATTTTATTTAAAGTTTTGTCTGTTTATATTATTTGGATTTTTTTATTATGCATTTTATTTTTATTATAAGAATGTTATTATTTGATTTTTGTTTTGAGATATAATTTTGTATTTGTGGTTATATTTGTTCAATAAAAAAAAAGCTATGCATTTTCCCCATTGACTTTTGGAAAATTGCAAAAAATAAGATATGTGTTCAAAACGTTGTGACCCTTACACGTTTTGTCAATCATGATAATCGTTACAAGGTAATTCAAAATGTATACATTTTGAAGCCTATATTTTGTATTAAACACAAGCAGACACAATAAAGTAAAAAAAAAACACAAGCAGGTTATAACTGTGTGTTCTATGTAGATCAAAACGTTAAAATATTTAGAGGCTTTGTTCACCACAGACCTTATTTCAGGCGATTTAGCAAAAACCTATTAAAAATGGGAACTCACTTCCGCGTTTTGGCCTGTAGTGTGACGTCGTAACTTTTATTTTGAAATTGTGTTTCCGGTTAGTACAGCTTCCAAAAAAGGAATAGACCACGTGACTTCCTTTTTTGCTTTATAAACTAAAAACGAATTGACTGAAGTTCAAAGACTCAATTCCTTCTTTGTTCATAAAGGAATAACGATCAAATGATCGCCAAAAACGAAAAACGGGTCAGTTTGAATTGGTTTTTCGTTTTTTGATTACTAACACCAAAAACGGTTATTTGGTTTTTCGTTTTGAAACAAAAAACAAAAAAACGGAATTTCGTTTTATAATTACAAACGATTACGGATTATCCAGAGATTCTTCCTTATTTGTTCATAAAGGAATGAACGATCAAATGATCGCCAAAAATGAAAAACGGGTCGGTTTAGAATTGGTTTTTCGTTTTGAAACAAAAAACAAAAAAACGGTATTTCGTTTTATAGTTACAAACGAATTATCTTTTGGTCATTTGATTTCCTGTTTGGAATGGAATAACGAAAAATGAAAACCAGCTCGTTTATTCATTTTTTTTGTTTAGTTTAAAAAACGAAAAATTAGATTTTGGCACAATTTTTCGTTTGTAGTTTACAAATCGGTTTATGGATTTGATATTTCATTTGCGCGTGTGGGCGGCGCTGAAACACCCCTTTCATCTGATTGGTCAAACCGCTCCTCCTTCATTACGAGCTTTTCTTTATGTCAGGCAGAATAGAGTCACGAGTGCAGCACTGAAAAATGACCTTTAATAAAATAATGTCTGAAACCACCACTCACTGTTAACTACGCACAATATCTGAAGCAGAAATATGTTGCTGGTCATGTAACTCGTGCTGAGGGATTTGCAAGCAAGCCACAGTAGGCCTATATATGACAGATTATTTTAGCATGATGTATTTCCCATTGATAAATATAGTGCAAATAGTTCTGTCTCTTTGAATAAAAGGGAAGTGGAAATACAAATCAATAATAGACTGAACTGTACCATGATAAAATTTGCCCTTTACATTTACCACTTCTTCTTTTATTTTACATCAGAAGGTGTGTGTGACACATGTACAGTATAGGCCTAAATAATTTTGAAAAATTTAATAGTAATGTAAGTAGCCTACTCAGTTTACATGAAAAGAACGAGACATAAAAGAGAGAAGCTAGTATAAGTGAACGTACAGAACGTACTTACAAAATTGGCAGGGTTTGGGATTAATTAAAATCATGTCAAGCACGACATACCTTTACATTTTTTTTCTGTTTTATTATAAAACTAAAACAATTTTATTACATCTGAATCGGTCGAATGTTTCTCTTGAGTTCTTATAATGTTAGCTTGAGAAAGCCAGATATTTAAACATTATTATTTATTATTATTATGTGAAATTGACTCCGCCTAGAACTTTTGCTTAAATCTTTTCTAACTGGTCAGACTTACTTTTCTAAACTGACTTGCGTTGTCTGAGCAATGAAGGCGTAATACTTGCTGTCATGCTGTCCACTAGAGGGGGCAACAGGATAAGTCTTTCTACCTTTTTCCTGTTTGCATCAGTTTAAATGACTAATATAATAGGGTGTATGAGAACAAGCTTTACAACTATTTAAAACTTAAACCATACTTTAAAGTTTGCAACTATCTATCTATCTATCTATCTATCTATCTATCTATCTATCTATCTATCTATCTATCTATCTATCATCTGTCTGTCTGTCTGTCTGTCTCTGTATGTATGTTGGGACTGACTATACAAAAAACTCGAATGCAAACATTTATGCACAAATATATCTTAAATAACACTTGGTCTGCTATATTTCACAAAGGAAGCCCATTTGTGTGTTATACGAGAAGGATATTCTGAATATTAGTTTACTATCAAATTACAGTTTTTCTCAGTCGCTTTGGGGCATTTCTCACATCACTATTTACATTTGCACAACAGTTAATGCAGTTCTCAAAACAATTAGTACAAACTGCAAAATCAGATCTTGGTGACACTACCTGAAACACTACCAAGACAGTCCTATAAACTATTTGCACAGCCATTTGAAAACTACAGTAAAGTTTCACATTACTGTATTTAGTGAGGTACAGTAATGGAGTACAAGACACTGAATATGTATGTTTCACATTTTTACTGCATAGTCTTTGCAATTCTAATTTGTTCAGAGCATTGTGCAAAAGAAAAATACACCCTTATTGAAGATAAAATTGTAAAGATAAAAAAAGATAATGTAAAGATAAACTGATTGTAAAGATGATTGTAAAGATAAAAAACAGACAGATTTTGACAACTAAGTTCAACATTTTTGTATGTGATGACTCAAGCAATGAAATGGGGACTATTAGTTTTATATGGAATGACTATTCAGCATTCACAAGTAGGCTATAGTTAATTTGGACTGATATGACATAAGCAAATGATAATGTTATAAAACAGCAGTGAGTTGTATGAAAGCAATTGATGCATGTCCAAAAGCATTTGCAATTTGTTGGAAGGAATGAGAAACTGCTACTATGATGTGCACAAATGACAAAATGTTGTGGAGGTTGAACTAACTATTGTGCAAATGTAAATAGAGATGTCAGAAATGCACCAAAGAGAGAAAACTGTAGCTGTCTTAAAAATCCACTCTTCCAGATGCCTCCCGGTGCTATTTGTATTGGAATTGTGTAATCACAGATTATGAACAGATGTTGTACACACCAAGCATATATTACTACTGGGTTGTTGGGTTTTCATGTTTTATTGGAACTTTAGACATAATGATTTTTACACTGTACAAACTGTGTTATCCCCTAACTCTAATGTAACCGTTATGGGAAGGTCATCTACACATCTAATGTTATGGACATATTTTATCATGGTACAGTTAAATCTATTATTGATTTATATTTTCACTTCCCTTTTATTCAAAGAGACAGAACTATTTGCACTGTATTTATCAATGGGAAATACATCATGCTAAAATAATCTGTCATATATAGGCCTACTGTGGCTCGCTTGCAAATCCCTCAGCACGAGTTACATGACCAGCAACATATTTCTGCTTCAGATATTGTGCGTAGTTAACAGTGAGTGGTGGTTTCAGACATTATTTTATTAAAGTGCATTTTTCAGTGCTGCACTCATGACTCTTATTCTGCCTGACAGAAAGAAAAGCTCGTAATGAAGGAGGAGCGGTTTGACCAATCAGATGAAAGGGGTGTTTCAGCGCCGCCCACACGCGCAAATGAAATATCAAATCCATAAACCGATTTGTAAACTACAAACGAAAAATGAAAAATCGAGCCAAAATCTAAATTTTCGTTTTAAAACTAAACAAAAAAAAAACGAATAAACGAGCTAGTTTTCATTTTTCGTTATTCCATTCCAAACAGGAAATCAAATGACCAAAAGATACACGGACCAGACCGACTCTTCCCTGACCTTCTTCCTTCTTTGTTCATAAAGGAATAACGATCAAATGATCGCCAAAAACGAAAAACGGGTCAGTTTGAATTAGTTTTTTGTTTTTTGATTCTGACAGCAAAAACGGTTATTTGGTTTTTTTTATTTGAAACAAAAAAACAGAAAAACAGAATTTTCGTTTTATAATTACAAACGAATTACGGATTATCCAGAGATCCCCTGACCCATAAGGCATGTAGCCTACATAAGGCATGACATAAGGCTGACATCATCACACACAACGTAGGCTACCAGTGCATTATCCCTCATGAACAATTATAACGTCTGATGTTTGCATACGTGTACAACTAAGACATCCTTCATGAATAAACATGACTTCTGATGTTTGTATACGTATCCATGGTATATCCTAATATGGGTTTGATTTTGTACTGCAGTCTCCATCCAACATGTGCACTTCGCTGGATAGTTTCTTCATACACTAAATCTTTTCGTATCAGATTTAGCTCATCTCTATTATGTCTATTTATTGAATTTTTTCTAATCTCTTGTTAGAATAGCTCTCTTATTTTAACAGGCCTAACGTTCTTCCGTTTTCCTATTTCATAATAGAGATTTTAGTAGTGTCGTGCAACTCTGCTACCATGACCAGGTTATCCTAATAATTCTACTGTGAATATTGTTCGTCTAAAAGATTACTTCTTTTTTAGACTTCCTCTCACTTTTGAGATTTTAACACTAGCCTACTATTTGTTTAACCTTTTCATAATGGTTTTTACTATTTGGCTACTTCTCTTATTATGTAACCTACACAATAATTATCTTCATTCTTGAACACTTGATTATTGATTTTGGCTAGAAATCAATAATCAACGTGCCCCAAGGTTGGGCGCCATGTTTTATGGTTTCAGATCTACCCTATCACCTAGTTATATATCATTCACCTTCTACCTTATATTATTTATTCTCTCAGGTAAGGTAAAGTTGGTCAAATTCTACAAATTTAGTTCAATAAAAGCAGTACACAAGTTACACCAGCAAGTGTCAGGCTTGGATCATCAAACAATGGAGAGACTGGTCCAGCTTCCAGCGTCTAACTTTTTATAATGCATATTACATGTCACACCTCTTTCTTACATACATAATTTCATATGCACAATCTGTCCAATCCTAGATCTTGAAACATGTTTAACTCTTTTAGTCCCTTTCACAATTTTCCTATAAGAGGCTTTATTCCTCCTGGTCTTCCTTTTCCGTGCACGGCCACTCAGCATCCTCCTTCTTTTGGTCTGAAACACAGCACTAAGGTAATACTTGATTTTCCCTTACTATATTATGCATGCATAATATTTGTTTCTTAATACTGATTACATTTTCTTATCCATTACATCAATAAAACATTTTATCACAACATGTTTCTGTGTATTCTTTATAAACTCAATAATTATATTTATTATAAAATGTTTCCGTGTCATTCATTATAACTCTTCTGCTTTCATGCTTTGTAATAAAAGACTACCTATAAAGCCTTATAAAGAGTTTTACATAATATAAAAAACTGTAACACATATAAAAGACTACCTATAAAGTCTTATAAACAGTTGTACATATAAAAAACTGTAATATAAAAGACTACCTGTAAAGTCTTATAAAAGCAATTTACATTGGGAATAACTGAACAAGTTGCATATTTCACACAACAATAGACTCCATGAGTATGTTATGAGAGTATGAGAGTATGTTTAGAAAGTTCAAGATTTAGTACTCGGGGGCCATTTTAGTACTCGAGGGCCGATTTAGTAACAGAGTCATTTGCTCATTTGACGTTTTCTCGTCAAAACAACGTTTGATCGTATGTGCAATGATTTCAAAATCACATGCATTGATTGCAATTTATTCGTCGCACAAATGAGGAATGAGTTAGTTATTATATGCGTTAAAGCAACAGCTCATGTGATGTTTTCTCGTCAGTGCACAAATGAATTAGTTGTAGAAGGGAAATGCATGGGAAAGCACATATGTTATGTCTTATTGCAAAGAGGAAGTTAGATATTGTATGCATTGCAATGAAACAACATACGTTATCTAGTCAACACACATATGGACTGGGCTAGTTCTTGAATGCACTGAACTGCAAGAAAGTGCATATTACTTATCTGTTATTCTTCAAAGCACAACATTTTATTGTATGTGCCTTGCAAGATGCAACAGCACATGCATTGCACATTTCTTCGTTGCACAATGGAACGAAATCAAAGACATTGTATGCATTGTAAAGCGACAGCTCATATGAGGTTTTGTCGTCTGTGCACACAACCCGATCTCACTAAATGCGTATTTATAGCACGCATGTGTATTGTCGTGTAATATATACGCTAAAGTGAGTTTTTACGTGCATATGATACGCATTGGTTGGTTAGGTTAGGTTTAGGTGTGGGGTTGGGTGCGTGTGTATTATACGGGTTAGGTTTAGGTGTGGGGTTGGGTGCGTGTGTATTATACGCGTATCGATTATGCACGCGAAAAACTGCGTCTCATATGCACGTAAAAACTCACTTTAGCATATATATTACACGACAATACACATGCGTGTTATAGAGACGCATTTGCACACATGAATTAGTTTTAGAGTAGAAAGCACATGTAATGTCTTTTCATTGCAAAGAGGAACAAGTTAGATATTTTATGCAATGCATTAAAACTCTTATTAGGTGATCGTATGTGGAATGTAATCCAAAAGCACATGCACTGCACATCTCTTCGTTGCACAAAGAAACAAGTTAGTCATTGTATGCATTGTAAAGCGACCATATGATATTTTCTCTTCAGAATACAAACGAATGAGTTGTAGAATGGAAATGCATGGGAAAGCACATATGTCATGTCATTTATTTTCATTGCAAAGAGGAGCAAGTTATATTTCATGCATTGCAATGAAACAACAAACGTTATTGAGTGCATTATATTGCTATTTTGCTTATTGCTATTGCAATAATTTCCCTATAAAAAGGACTAGTTTAGTGTGCAATTGCAATTTTATCTGTTTTCATTGCATATTATTTAGTTCTTTCTTGCAATGTAACTATCTTTTCTATGCACATCGGAATGAGATAGTTATTGCATGCATTGTAAAGCAACAGCTAATGCAACGATTTCTCTTTATCACATGAATGCAACATCTAAATGCAATGATTTCCCTTCAGGTATTTCTAAGTTAGCTGTAGTATGCAGTTAGTTGTAATTGTATGCGAAAGCACAAGTGTTATTTGAACAATGGAATGAGATATTAATTTTAGACATTGTAAACTGACTGCTCATTTGATTTGATGATTGGAAATGCACGGGAAAGAACATTGTCTTTTCATTGCACAGAGAAAAATGTTAGTTCTTGCGTGCATTATAGTAGAATGGCTATTGCAATAATAATGGCTTCAATATAAAAATGTCTAGTTTAGTGTGCAAATGCAATGCGAAAGCATAATATATAATGCAATGGAAAAAGCATGTTATCTGTTTTCATTGCACAGAAGTGAGTTCTTTCTTGCAATGCAACTCTTTGCACATCGGAATGAGATAGTACATTGTAAAGCAACAGCCAATACAACAATTTATCTTCATCACACAAATGCAACATCTAAATGCAATGATGTCTCCAGTTACACAACTGTTTAAGTTAGTTGTTGTGCGGAAAAGTATGAAAAAGCACAAGTGTTAGTATTGTTATTCTTCAATGCACAACATTTGATCGTATGTGCAGTGAATCCAAGAAGCACTTGTATCTCTACGTTGCACAAAGGAATGAGATAGGTATTGTATGCATTGTAAAGCGAAAGCTCATATAATGTATTCTTGTCTGTGCACAAATTAGTTATAGATTGAAAATGCACGGGAAAGCACTTTTGTTATGTCTTTTCATTTCACAGAGGAAAATGGTGGTTCTTGCCTGCATTGTAGTAGAATGGCTATTGCAATAATTTCTCTTCAATTTAAAAAGGACTAGTTTAGTGTGCAATGCGATACACAATATATAATGCAATAGGAAAAGCACGTTATCTGTTTTCATTGCACAGAAGTTAGTTCTTTCTTACCATGCAACTATCTGCTCTATGCACATCGCATTGAGTTATTGCATTGTAAAGCAACAGCTAATGCACCGATTTCTCTTTATCACACGGAATGCAACATCTAAATACAATGATTGCCCTTGTTATTTCTGAACAAGTTAGTGGTAGTATGTAGTTCTAGCGTGCATTATAGTAGAATGGTTATTGCAATAATTTCCCTTCAATATAAAAAGGACTAGTTTAGTGGGCAATTGCAATGCGAAAGCACAATATAAAATGTAATGGGATAATCACATTATCTGTTTTCATTGGACAGTTAGTTATTTCTTGCAATGCAACTATCCAATGCTCTATGCACATTGGAATGAGTTATTGCATTGTAAAGCAACAGCTAATGCAACAATTTCTCTTTATCACACGAAAGCAACTTCTAAATGCAATGATTTCGCTTCATTTATTTCTGAACATGTTCGTGGTAGTATTTAGTTCTAGCGTGCATTATCATAGAATGGCTATTGCAACAATTTCCCTTCAATGGACTATTGTAGTGTGCAATTGCAATGCGAAGGCACAATATATAAATGCAATAGGAAAAGCACGTTATCTGTTTTCATTGCACAGAAGTTAGTTCTTTCTTGCAATGCAACTATCTGCTCTTTGCACATTGGAGTGAGTTATTGCATTGAAAAGCAACAGCTAATGCAACGATATCTCTTTATCACACGTATGCAACATCTAAATGCAATTAATTTCCTTCAGTTATTTCTGAACAAGTTAGTGGTAGTATGTAGTTCTAGAGTGCATTACAGTAGAATGGCTATTGCAACTATTTCCCTTCAATGGACTAGTGTGGTGTGCAATTGCAATGCGAAGGCACAATATATAAAGCAATAGGAAAAGCACGTTATCTGTTTTCATTGCACAGAAGTTAGTTCTTTCTTGCAATGCAACTATCTGCTCTATGCACATTGGAATGAGTTATTGCATTGAAAAGCAACAGCTAATGCAACGATTTCTCTTTATCACACGAATGCAACTTCTAAATGCAATGATTTCGCTTCAGTTATTTCTGAACATGTTCGTGGTAGTATTTAGTTCTAGCGTGCATTATTATAGAATGGCTGTTGCAACAATTTCCCTTCAATGGGTGTAGTGTGCAATTGCAAAGCGAAGGCACAATAGGAAAAGCACGTTATCTGTTTTCATTGCACAGAAGTTAGTTCTTTCTTGCAATGCAACTATCTGCTCTATGCAATTGGAATTAGTTTTTGCATTGCATTGTAAAGCAACAAGCTAATCCAACGATTTCTCTTTATCACACGAATGCAACACCTAATGCAATGATTTCCCTTCAGTTATTTCTGAACAAGTTAGTGGTAGTATGTAGTTCTAGCGTGCATTAGAGTAGAATGGCTATTGCAACAATTTCCCTTCAATGCACTAGTGTAGTGTGCAATTGCAATGAGAAGGCACAATATATAATGCAATAGGAAAAGCACGTTATCTGCTTTCATTGCACAGAATTTAGTTCTTTCTTGCAATGCAACTATCTGCTCTATGCACATCGGAATTAGTTTTTGCATTGCATTGTAAAGCAACAGCTAATGCAACGAATTCTCTTTATCACACGAATGCAACATCTAAATGCAATGATTTCCCTTCAGTTATATCTGAACAAGTTAGTGGTAGTATGTAGTTCTAGCGTGCATTATAGTAGAATGGCTATTGCAACAATTTCCCTTCAATGCACTAGTGTAGTGTGCAATTGCAATGAGAAGGCACAATATATAATGCAATAGGAAAAGCACGTTATCTGCTTTCATTGCACAGAATTTAGTTCTTTCTTGCAATGCAACTATCTGCTCTATGCATTTGGAATTAGTTATTGCATTGCATTGTAAAGCAACAAGCTAATCCAACGATTTCTCTTTATCACACAAATGCAACACCTAATGCAATGATTTCCCTTCAGTTATTTCTGAACAAGTTAGTGGTTGTATGTAGTGGAATGAGTTATTGCATTGTAAAGCAACAGCTAATGCAACGAATTATCTTTATCACACGAATGCAACATCTAAATGCAATGATTTCCCTTCAGTTATTTCTGAACAAGTTAGTGGTTGTATGTAGTTCTGGCGTGCATTATAGTAGAATGGCTATTGCAATAATTTCCCTTCAATATAAAAAGGACTAGTTTAGCAAGGACAATTGCAGGACAATTGCAATGCAAAAGCACAATATATAATGCAATGAGAAAAGCACGTTATCTGTTTTCATTGCACAGAAGTTAGTTCTTTCTTGCAATGCAACTATCTGCTCTATGCACATCGGAATTAGTTTTTGCATTGCATTGTAAAGCAACAAGCTAATCCAACGATTTCTCTTTATCACACGAATGCAACACCTTAATGCAATGATTTCCCTTCAGTTATTTCTGAACAAGTTAGTGGTAATATGTAGTTCTAGCGTGCATTATAGTAGAATAGCTATTGCAATAATTTCCCTTCAATATAAAAAGGACTAGTTTAGTGTGCAACTGCATAGCGAAAGCACAATATATAATACAATGGAAAAGCACGTTATCTGTTTTCATTGCACAGAAGTTAGTTCTTTATTGCAATGCAGCTCTATGCACATCGGAATTAGTTTTTGCATTGCATTGTAAAGCAACACCTAATGCAATGATTTCTCTTTATCACACGAATGCAACACCTAATGCAATGATTTCCCTTCAGTTATTTCTGAACAAGTTAGTGGTAGTATGTAGTTCTAGCGTGCATTATAGCAGAATAGCTATTGCAACTAAGCAATAGGAAAAGCACGTTATCTGTTTTCATTGCACAGAAGTTAGTTCTTTCTTGCAATGCAACTATCTGCTCTATGCACATTGGAATGAGTTATTGCATTGAAAAGCAACAGCTAATGCAACGATTTCTCTTTATATACACGAATGCAACTTCTAAATGCAATGATTTCGCTTCAGTTATTTCTGAACATGTTCGTGGTAGTATTTAGTTCTAGCGTGCATTATTATAGAATGGCTGTTGCAACAATTTCCCTTCAATGGGTGTAGTGTGCAATTGCAATAAAAAGGCACAATAGGAAAAGCACGTTATCTGGTTTTCATTGCACAGAAGTTAGTTCTTTCTTGCAATGCAACTATCTGCTCTATGCAATTGGAATTAGTTTTTGCATTGCATTGTAAAGCAACAAGCTAATCCAACGATTTCTCTTTATCACACGAATGCAACACCTAATGCAATGATTTCCCTTCAGTTATTTCTGAACAAGTTAGTGGTAGTATGTAGTTCTAGCGTGCATTATAGTAGAATGGCTATTGCAACAATTTCCCTTCAATGCACTAGTGTAGTGTGCAATTGCAATGAGAAGGCACAATATATAATGCAATAGGAAAAGCACGTTATCTGCTTTCATTGCACAGAATTTAGTTCTTTCTTGCAATGCAACTATCTGCTCTATGCTCATCGGAATTAGTTTTTGCATTGCATTGTAAAGCAACAGCTAATGCAACGATTTCTCTTTATCACACGAATGCAACATCTAAATGCAATGATTTCCCTTCAGTTATATCTGAACAAGTTAGTGGTAGTATGTAGTTCTAGCGTGCATTATAGTAGAATGGCTATTGCAACAATTTCCCTTCAATGCACTAGTGTAGTGTGCAATTGCAATGAGAAGGCACAATACATAATGCAATAGGAAAAGCACGTTATCTGCTTTCATTGCACAGAATTTAGTTCTTTCTTGCAATGCAACTATCTGCTCTATGCATTTGGAATTAGTTTTTGCATTGCATTGTAAAGCAACAAGCTAATCCAACGATTTCTCTTTATCACACAAATGCAACACCTAATGCAATGATTTCCCTTCAGTTATTTCTGAACAAGTTAGTGGTTGTATGTAGTGGAATGAGTTATTGCATTGTAAAGCAACAGCTAATGCAACGAATTATCTTTATCACACGAATGCAACATCTAAATGCAATGATTTCCCTTCAGTTATTTCTGAACAAGTTAGTGGTTGTATGTAGTTCTAGCGTGCATTATAGTAGAATGGCTATTGCAATAATTTCCCTTCAATATAAAAAGGACTAGTTTAGCAAGGACAATTGCAGGACAATTGCAATGCAAAAGCACAATATATAATGCAATGAGAAAAGCACGTTATCTGTTTTCATTGCACAGAAGTTAGTTCTTTCTTGCAATGCAACTATCTGCTCTATGCACATCGGAATTAGTTTTTGCATTGCATTGTAAAGCAACAGCTAATGCAACGGTTTCTCTTTATCACAAGAATGCAACATCTAAATGCAATGATTTCCCTTTAGTTATTTCTGAACAAGTTAGTGGTAGTATGTAGTTCTAGCGTGCATTATAGCAGAATAGCTATTGCAACTATTTCCCTTCAATGGACTAGTGTAGTGTGCAATTGCAATGCGAAGTCACAATATATAAAGCAATAGGAAAAGCAAGTTATCTGCTTTCATTGCACAGAATTTAGTTTTTTCTTGCAATGCAACTATCTGCTCTATGCATATCGGAATTAGTTTTTGCATTGCATTGTAAAGCAACAGCTAATGCAATGAATTCTCTTTATCACACGAATGCAACATCTAAATGCAATGATTTCCCTTCAGTTATTTCTAAACAAGTTAGTGGGTTGTATGTAGTTCTAGCGTGCATTATAGTAGAATGGCTATTGCAAAAATTTCACTTCAATATAAAAAGGACTAGTTTAGTGTGCAATTGCAATGCGAAAGCACTCTATATAATGCAATGAGCAAAGCACCTTATCTGTTTTCATTGCTCAGAAGTTAGTTCTTTCTTGCAATGCAACTATCTGCTCTATGCATATTGGAATGAGTTATTGCATTATAAAGCAACAGCTAATGCAACGAATTCTCTTTATCACACGAATGCAACATCTAAATGCAATGATTTCCCTTCAGTTATTTCTGAACAAGTTAGTGGTAGTATGTAGTTCTAGCGTGCATTATAGTAGAATGGCTATTGCAATAATTTCCCTTCGATATAAAAAGGACTAGTTTCAGTGTGCAATTCATAGCGAAAGCACAATATATAATGCAATGGGAAAAGCACGTTATCTGTTATCATTGCACAGACGTTAGTTCTTTCTTGCAATGCAACTATCTGCCTATGCACATCGGAATTAGTTTTTGCATTGCCTTTTAAAGCAACAGCTAATGCAACGATTTCTCTTTATCACACAAATGCAACACCTAATGCAATGATTTCCCTTCAGTTATTTCTGAACAAGTTAGTGGTAATATTCAGTTCTATTGTGCATTATAGCAGAATGGCTATTGCAAAAATTTCCCTTCAATGGACTAGTGTAGTGTGCAATTGCAATGCGAAGGCACAATATATAATGCAATAGGAAAAGCACGTTATCTGTTTTCATTGCACAGAAGTTAGTTCTTTCTTGCAATGCAACTATCTGCTCTATGCATTTGGAATTAGTTTTTGCATTGCATTGTAAAGCAACAAGCTAATCCAACGATTTCTCTTTATCACACGAATGCAACACCTAATGCAATGATTTCCCTTCAGTTATTTCTGAACAAGTTAGTGGTAGTATGTAGTTCTAGCGTGCATTATAGTAGAATGGCTATTGCAACAATTTCCCTTCAATGGACTAGTGTAGTGTGGAATTGCGATGCGAAGGCACAATATGTAAATGCAATAGGAAAAGCACGTTATCTGTTTTCATTGCACAGAAGTTAGTTCTTTCTTGCAATGCAACTATCTGCACTTTGCACATTGGAGTGACTTATTGCATTGTAAAGCAACTGATTTCTCTTTATCACACGTATGCAACATCTAAATGCAATGAATTTCCCTTCGGTTATTTCTGAACAAGTTAGTGGTAGCATGTAGTTCTAGCGTGCATTATAGTAGAATGGCTATTGCAACTATTTCCCTTCAATGGACTAGTGTAGTGTGCAATTGCAATGCGAAGGCACAATATATAAAGCAATAGGAAAAGCAAGTTATCTGCTTTCATTGCACAGAATTTAGTTCTTTCTTGCAATGCAACTATCTGCTCTATACATATCGGAATTAGTTTTTGCATTGCATTGTAAAGCAACAGCTAATGCAACGAATTCTCTTTATCACACGAATGCAACATCTAAATGCAATGATTTCCCTTCAGTTATTTCTGAACAAGTTAGTGGTAATATTCAGTTCTATTGTGCATTATAGCAGAATGGCTATTGCAACAATTTTCCTTCAATGGACTAGTGTAGTGTGCAATTGCAATGCGAAGGCACAATATATAATGCAATAGCAAAAGCACGTTATCTGTTTTCATTGCACAGAAGTTAGTTCTTTATTGCAATGCAACTAGTTGCATTGCAAAAAAAGAACACTTCTAGTTGCATTGCAAGAAAGAACTAACTTCTGTGCACATTGGAATTAGTTTTAGCATTGCATTGTAAAGCAATATAAAAAGGACTAATCTGCTCTATGCACATCGGAATGAAGTTATTACATTGTAAAGCAACAGCTAATGCAACGATTTCTCTTTATCACACGAATGCAACATATAAATGCTATGATTTCCCTTCAGTTATTTCTGAACAAGTTAGTGGTAATATTCAGTTCTATTGTGCATTATAGCAGAATGGCTATTGCAACAATTTTCCTTCAATGGACTAGTGTAGTGTGCAATTGCAATGCGAAGGCACAATATATAATGCAATAGCAAAAGCACGTTATCTGTTTTCATTGCACAGAAGTTAGTTCTTTCTTGCAATGCAACTATCTGCTCTATGCACATCGGAATTAGTTTTTGCATTGCCTTGTAAAGCAACAGCTAATGCAACGATTTCTCTTTATCACACGAATGCAACACCTAATGCAATGATTTCCCTTCAGTTATTTCTGAACAAGTTAGTGGTAATATTCAGTTATATTGTGCATTATAGCAGAATGGCTATTGCAACAATTTTCCTTCAATGGACTAGTGTAGTGTGCAATTGCAATGCGAAGGCACAATATATACTGCAATAGCAAAAGCACGTTATCTGTTTTCATTGGACAGAAGTTAGTTCTTTCTTGCAATGCAACTAGTTGCATTGCAAGAAAGAACACTTTCTAGTTGCATTGCAAGAAAGAACTAACTTCTCTGCACATTGGAATTAGTTTGTGCATTGCATTGTAAAGCAATGCAATAAAAAGGACTAGTTTAGTTTGCAATTGCAATGCGAAAGCAAAAATATATAATAAAACGGGCAAAGCATGTTAACTGTTTTCATTGCACAGAAGTTAATTCTTTCTTGCAATGCATTGCTCTTTGCACATTGGAGTGAGTTATTGCATTGTAAAGCAACGCATTTCTCTTTATCACATCGTATGCAACATAAATGCAATGAATTCCCTTCAGAGAAAAGCACGTTATCTGTTTTCATTGCACAGAAGTTAGTTCTTTCTTGCAATGCAACTATCTGCTCTATGCACATCGGAATTAGTTTTTGCATTGCATTGTAAAGCAACAGCTAATGCAACGGTTTCTCTTTATCACAAGAATGCAACATCTAAATGCAATGATTTCCCTTTAGTTATTTCTGAACAAGTTAGTGGTAATATGTAGTTCTAGCGTGCATTATAGTAGAATAGCTATTGCAACAATTTCCCTTCAATATAAAAAGGACTAGTTTAGTGTGCAACTGCATAGCGAAAGCACAGATATATAATGCAATGGAAAAGCACGTTATCTGTTTTCATTGCACAGAAGTTAGTTCTTTCTTGCAATGCAACTATCTGCTCTATGCACATCGGAATTAGTTTTTGCATTGCATTGTAAAGCAACAGCTAATGCAATGATTTCTCTTTATCACACGAATGCAACACCTAATGCAATGATTTCCCTTCAGTTATTTCTGAACAAGTTAGTGGTAGTATGTAGTTCTAGCGTGCATTATAGTAGAATGGCTATTGCAACAATTTCCCTTCAATGGACTAGTGTAGTGTGCAATTGCAATGCGAAGGCACAATATATAAATGCAATAGGAAAAGCACGTTATCTGTTTTCATTGCACAGAAGTTAGTTCTTTCTTGCAATGCAACTATCTGCACTTTGCACATTGGAGTGACTTATTGCATTGTAAAGCAACGATTTCTCTTTATCACACGTATGCAACATCTAAATGCAATGAATTTCCCTTCAGTTATTTCTGAACAAGTTAGTGGTAGCATGTAGTTCTAGCGTGCATTATAGTAGAATGGCTATTGCAACAATTTCCCTTCAATGGACTAGTGTAGTGTGCAATTGCAATGCGAAGGCACAATATATAAAGCAATAGGAAAAGCACGTTATCTGCTTTCATTGCACAGAATTTAGTTCTTTCTTGCAATGCAACTATCTGCTCTATGCATATCGGAATTAGCTTTTGCATTGCATTGTAAAGCAACAGCTAATGCAACGATATTCTCTTTATCACACGAATGCAACATCTAAATGCAATGATTTCCCTTCAGTTATTTCTGAACAAGTTAGTGGTAATATTCAGTTCTATTGTGCATTATAGCAGAATGGCTATTGCAACAATTTTCCTTCAATGGACTAGTGTAGTGTGCAATTGCAATGCGAAGGCACAATATATAATGCAATAGCAAAAGCACGTTATCTGTTTTCATTGCACAGAAGTTAGTTCTTTATTGCAATGCAACTAGTTGCATTGCAAAAAAGGAACACTTCTAGTTGCATTGCAAGAAAGAACTAACTTCTGTGCACATTGGAATTAGTTTTAGCATTGCATTGTAAAGCAATATAAAAAGGACTAATCTGCTCTATGCACATCGGAATGAGTTATTACATTGTAAAGCAACAGCTAATGCAACGATTTCTCTTTATCACACGAATGCAACATATAAATGCTATGATTTCCCTTCAGTTATTTCTGAACAAGTTAGTGGTAATATTCAGTTCTATTGTGCATTATAGCAGAATGGCTATTGCAACAATTTTCCTTCAATGGACTAGTGTAGTGTGCAATTGCAATGCGAAGGCACAATATATAATGCAATAGCAAAAGCACGTTATCTGTTTTCATTGCACAGAAGTTAGTTCTTTCTTGCAATGCAACTATCTGCTCTATGCACATCGGAATTAGTTTTTGCATTGCATTGTAAAGCAACAGCTAATGCAACGATTTCTCTTTATCACACGAATGCAACACCTAATGCAATGATTTCCCTTCAGTTATTTCTGAACAAGTTAGTGGTAATATTCAGTTCTATTGTGCATTATAGCAGAATGGCTATTGCAACAATTTTCCTTCAATGGACTAGTGTAGTGTGCAATTGCAATGCGAAGGCACAATATATAACTGCAATAGCAAAAGCACGTTATCTGTTTTCATTGGACAGAAGTTAGTTCTCTTGCAATGCAACTAGTTGCATTGCAAGAAAGAACACTTCTAGTTGCATTGCAAGAAAGAACTAACTTCTCTGCACATTGGAATTAGTTTGTGCATTGCATTGTAAAGCAATGCAATAAAAAGGACTAGTTTAGTTTGCAATTGCAATGCGAAAGCAAAATATATAATAAACGGGCAAAGCATGTTAACTGTTTTCATTGCACAGAAGTTAATTCTTTCTTGCAATGCATTGCTCTTTGCACATTGGAGTGAGTTATTGCATTGTAAAGCAACGATTTCTCTTTATCACACGTATGCAACATAAATGCAATGAATTCCCTTCAGAGAAAAGCACGTTATCTGTTTTCATTGCACAGAAGTTAGTTCTTTCTTGCAATGCAACTATCTGCTCTATGCACATCGGAATTAGTTTTTGCATTGCATTGTAAAGCAACAGCTAATGCAACGGTTTCTCTTTATCACAAGAATGCAACATCTAAATGCAATGATTTCCCTTTAGTTATTTCTGAACAAGTTAGTGGTAATATGTAGTTCTAGCGTGCATTATAGTAGAATAGCTATTGCAATAATTTCCCTTCAATATAAAAAGGACTAGTTTAGTGTGCAACTGCATAGCGAAAGCACAATATATAATACAATGGAAAAGCACGTTATCTGTTTTCATTGCACAGAAGTTAGTTCTTTATTGCAATGCAGCTATCTGCATGCACATCGGAATTAGTTTTTGCATTGCATTGTAAAGCAACACCTAATGCAATGATTTCTCTTTATCACACGAATGCAACACCTAATGCAATGATTTCCCTTCAGTTATTTCTGAACAAGTTAGTGGTAGTATGTAGTTCTAGCGTGCTTTATAGCAGAATAGCTATTGCAACTATTTCCCTTCAATGGACTAGTGTAGTGTGCAATTGCAATGCGAAGTCACAATATATAAAGCAATAGGAAAAGCAAGTTATCTGCTTTCATTGCACAGAATTTAGTTTTTTCTTGCAATGCAACTATCTGCTCTATGCATATCGGAATTAGTTTTTGCATTGCATTGTAAAGCAACAGCTAATGCAATGAATTCTCTTTATCACACGAATGCAACATCTAAATGCAATGATTTCCCTTCAGTTATTTCTAAACAAGTTAGTGGGTTGTATGTAGTTCTAGCGTGCATTATAGTAGAATGGCTATTGCAAAAATTTCACTTCAATATAAAAAGGACTAGTTTAGTGTGCAATTGCAATGCGAAAGCACTCTATATAATGCAATGAGCAAAGCACCTTATCTGTTTTCATTGCACAGAAGTTAGTTCTTTCTTGCAATGCAACTATCTGCTCTATGCATATTGGAATGAGTTATTGCATTATAAAGCAACAGCTAATGCAACGAATTCTCTTTATCACACGAATGCAACATCTAAATGCAATGATTTCCCTTCAGTTATTTCTGAACAAGTTAGTGGTAATATGTAATTCTAGCGTGCATTATAGTAGAATGGCTATTGCAATAATTTCCCTTCGATATAAAAAGGACTAGTTTAGTTTGCAATTCATAGCGAAAGCACAATATATAATGCAATGGGAAAAGCACGTTATCTGTTATCATTGCACAGACGTTAGTTCTTTCTTGCAATGCAACTATCTGCCTATGCACATCGGAATTAGTTTTTGCATTGCCTTTTAAAGCAACAGCTAATGCAACGATTTCTCTTTATCACACAAATGCAACACCTAATGGAATGATTTCCCTTCAGTTATTTCTGAACAAGTTAGTGGTAATATTCAGTTCTATTGTGCATTATAGCAGAATGGCTATTGCAAAAATTTCCCTTCAATGGACTAGTGTAGTGTGCAATTGCAATGCGAAGGCACAATATGTAAATGCAATAGGAAAAGCACGTTATCTGTTTTCATTGCACAGAAGTTAGTTCTTTCTTGCAATGCAACTATCTGCTCTATGCATTTGGAATTAGTTTTTGCATTGCATTGTAAAGCAACAAGCTAATCCAACGATTTCTCTTTATCACACGAATGCAACACCTAATGCAATGATTTCCCTTCAGTTATTTCTGAACAAGTTAGTGGTAGTATGTAGTTCTAGCGTGCATTATAGTAGAATGGCTATTGCAACAATTTCCCTTCAATGGACTAGTGTAGTGAGGAATTGCGATGCGAAGGCACAATATGTAAATGCAATAGGAAAAGCACGTTATCTGTTTTCATTGCACAGAAGTTAGTTCTTTCTTGCAATGCAACTATCTGCACTTTGCACATTGGAGTGACTTATTGCATTGTAAAGCAACGATTTCTCTTTATCACACGAATGCAACATCTAAATGCAATGACTTCCCTTTAGTTATTTCTGAACAAGTTAGTGGTAATATTCAGTTCTATTGTGCATTATAGCAGAATGGCTATTGCAACAATTTTCCTTCAATGGACTAGTGTAGTGTGCAATTGCAATGCGAAGGCACAATATATAATGCAATAGCAAAAGCACGTTATCTGTTTTCATTGCACAGAAGTTAGTTCTTTATTGCAATGCAACTAGTTGCATTGCAAAAAAAGAACACTTCTAGTTGCATTGCAAGAAAGAACTAACTTCTGTGCACATTGGAATTAGTTTTTGCATTGCATTGTAAAGCAATATAAAAAGGACTAATCTGCTCTATGCACATCGGAATGAGTTATTACATTGTAAAGCAACAGCTAATGCAACGATTTCTCTTTATCACACGAATGCAACACCTAATGCAATGATTTCCCTTCAGTTATTTCTGAACAAGTTAGTGGTAA
>JAQIUQ010005904.1:0-18738 GCA_030378365.1 Hybognathus amarus | reverse complement strand
AATCATTGCATTTAGGTGTTGCATTCGTGTGATAAAGAGAAATCGTTGCATTAGCTGTTGCTTTACAATGCAATGCAAAAACTAATTCCGATGTGCATAGAGCAGATAGTTGCATTGCAAGAAAGAACTAACTTCTGTGCAATGAAAACAGATAACGTGCTTTTCCCATTGCATTATATATTGTGCTTTCGCTTTGCAATTGCACACTAAACTAGTCCTTTTTATATTGAAGGGAAAATGTTGCAATAGCCATTCTACTATAATGCACGCTAGAACTACATACTACCACTAACTTGTTCAGAAATAACTGAAGGGAAATCATTGCATTTAGATGTTGCATTCGTGTGATAAAGAGAAATCGTTGCATTAGCTGTTGCTTTACAATGCAATGCAAACTCATTCCGATGTGCATAGAGCAGATAGTTGCATTGCAAGAAAGAACTAACTTCTGTGCAATGAAAACAGATAACGTGCTTTTCCCATTGCATTATATATTGTGCTTTCGCTTTGCAATTGCACACTAAACTAGTCCTTTTTATATTGAAGGGAAAATGTTGCAATAGCCATTCTACTATAATGCACGCTAGAACTACATACTACCACTAACTTGTTCAGAAATAACTGAAGGGAAATCATTGCATTAGGTGTTGCATTCGTGTGATAAAGAGAAATCGTTGCATTAGCTGTTGCTGTAACAATGCAATGCAAAAACTAATTCCGATGTGCATAGAGCAGATAGTTGCATTGCAAGAAAGAACTAACTTCTGTGCAATGAAAACAGATAACGTGCTTTTCCTATTGCATTATATATTGTGCTTTCGCTTTGCAATTGCACACTAAACTAGTCCTTTTTATATTGAAGGGAAAATGTTGTAATAGCCATTCTACTATAATGCACGCTAGAACTACATACTACCACTAACTTGTTCAGAAATAACTGAAGGGAAATCATTGCATTTATATGTTGCATTCGTGTGATAAAGAGAAATCGTTGCATTAGCTGTTGCTTTACAATGCAATAACTCATTCCGATGTGCATAGAGCAGATAGTTGCATTGCAAGAAAGAACTAACTTCTGTGCAATGAAAACAGATAACGTGCTTTTCCCATTGCATTATATATTGTGCTTTCGCATTGCAATTGCACACTAAACTAGTCCTTTTTATATTGAAGGGAAATTATTGCAATAGCCATTCTACTATAATGCACGCTAGAACTACATACTACCACTAACTTGTTCAGAAATAACTGAAGGGAAATCATTGCATTTAGATGTTGCATTCGTGTGATAAAGAGAAATCGTTGCATTAGCTGTTGCTTTACAATGCAATGGAAAAACTAATTCTGATGTGCATAGAGCAGATAGTTGCATTGCAAAGAAAGAACTATATTGTGCCTTCGCATTGCAATTGCACACTACACTAGTCCATTGAAGGGAAATTGTTGTAATAGCCATTCTACTATAATGCACGCTAGAACTACGTACTACCACTAACTTGTTCAGAAATAACTGAAGGGAATTCATTGCATTTAGATGTTGCATACGTGTGATAAAGAGAAATCGTTGCTTTACAATGCAATAACTCACTCCAATGTGCAAAGAGCAGATAGTTGCATTGCAAGAAAGAACTAACTTCTGTGCAATGAAAACAGATAACATGCTTTGCCCATTGCATCATATATTGTGCTTTCGCATTGCAATTGCAAACTAAACTAGTCCTTTTTATATTGCTTTACAATGCAATGCAAAAACTAATTCCGATGTGCACAGAAGTTAGTTCTTTCTTGCAATGCAACTAGTTGCATTGCAAGAAAGAACTAACTTCTGTGCAATGAAAACAGATAACGTGCTTTTCCTATTGCATTTATATATTGTGCCTTCGCATTGCAATTGCACACTACACTAGTCCATTGAAGGGAAATTGTTGCAATAGCCATTCTACTATAATGCACGCTAGAACTACATACTACCACTAACTTGTTCAGAAATAACTGAAGGGAAATCATTGCATTTAGATGTTGCATTCGTGTGATAAAGAGAAATAGTTGCATTAGCTGTTGCTTTACAATGCAATAACTCATTCCGATGTGCATAGAGCAGATAGTTGCATTGCAAGAAAGAACTAACTTCTGTGCAATGAAAACAGATAACGTGCTTTGCCCATTGCATTATATATTGTGCTTTCGCATTGCAATTGCACACTAAACTAGTCCTTTTTATATTGAAGGGAAATTATTGCAATAGCCATTCTACTATAATGCACGCTAGAACTACATTCTACCACTAACTTGTTCAGAAATAACTGAAGGGAAATCATTGCATTTAGATGTTGCATTCGTGTGATAAAGAGAAATCGTTGCATTAGCTGTTGCTTTACAATGCAATGGAAAAACTAATTCCGATGTGCATAGAGCAGATAGTTGCATTGCAATGAAAGAACTATATTTTGCCTTCGCATTGCAATTGCACACTACACTAGTCCATTTGAAGGGAAATTGTTGCAATAGCCATTCTACTATAATGCACGCTAGAACTACGTACTACCACTAACTTGTTCAGAAATAACTGAAGGGAAATCATTGCATTTAGGTGTTGCATTCGTGTGATAAAGAGAAATCGTTGCATTAGCTGTTGCTTTACAATGCAATAACTAATTCCGATGTGCATAGAGCAGATAGTTGCATTGCAAGAAAGAACTAACTTCTGTGCAATGAAAACAGATAACGTGCTTTTCCCATTGCATTATATATTGTGCTTTCGCTTTGCAATTGCACACTAAACTAGTCCTTTTTATATTGAAGGGAAAATGTTGCAATAGCCATTCTACTATAATGCACGCTAGAACTACATACCACTAACTTGTTCAGAAATAACTGAAGGGAAATCATTGCATTTAGATGTTGCATTCGTGTGATAAAGAGAAATCGTTGCATTAGCTGTTGCTTTACAATGCAATGGAAAAACTAATTCTGATGTGCATAGAGCAGATAGTTGCATTGCAAAGAAAGAACTATATTGTGCCTTCGCATTGCAATTGCACACTACACTAGTCCATTGAAGGGAAATTGTTGTAATAGCCATTCTACTATAATGCACGCTAGAACTACGTACTACTACTAACTTGTTCAGAAATAACTGAAGGGAATTCATTGCATTTAGATGTTGCATACGTGTGATAAAGAGAAATCGTTGCTTTACAATGCAATGCAAAAACGAATTCCGATGTGCACAAAGTTAGTCTTCTTACAATGCACTAGTTGCATTGCAAGAAAGAACTAACTTCTGTGCAATAAAAACAGATAACGTGCTTTTCCTATTGCATTTATATATTGTGCCTTCGCATTTCAATTGCACACTACACTAGTCCAATTGAAGGGAAATTGTTGCAATAGCCATTCTACTATAATGCACGCTAGAACTACATTAAAGTTAATGAGTACTCATTTAATGACACGAATTTTCATTTTATCACACGAATGTAAACATCTAATGTAATGATTTCCCTTCAGTTATTTCTGAACAAGTTAGTGGTATAACTTGTTCAGAAATAACTGAAGGGAAATCATTGCATTAGATGTTGCATTCGTGTGATAAAATGAAAATTCGTGTCATTAAATGAGTACTCATTAACTTTAATATTATTTTTCTCAGCCAGACAGTGGTCCATGTTTGACCAACTTAAAATATTTCTGTCCAAAGAGTCTTTTAACTTGAACTTTCCATAAACACCCATTAACTCCTTTGATGTTTTTTTCAGCCAGACAGTGGTCCATATTTGACCTACTTAAAATGTCTGTCCAAAGAGTCTTTGAACTTGAACTTTCCATAAACACTTATTGAGTCCTTCTGCTGTTTCATCAGCCAGACAGTGGTCCATATTTGACCTACTTAACATGTTTCTGACCAAAGAGTCTTTGAACTTGAACTTTCCATAAATACCCATTGAGTCCTTCCGCTGTTTTGAGTCCTTCTGAGAACTACTTAATGAGTCCTTCTGCTGCTGTTCATGAGCCTTAGTCCTTAATCTCTATTCATACTAATTTACTCCTGGCCATATTTGACCTACTTTACATATTTCTGGCAAAAGAGTCTTTGAATTTGATCTTTCCATAAACACTCTTTGACTCCTTCCGATGTTTCTTAAGCAATAGCGTCCATATTTGACCTACTTAACATATTGCTTGCCAAATTCTTTTAAAAGGCTAACTTACTATGCAAACTCATAAATACTCATTAACTCCTTTGATGTTTTTTTTTCAGCCAGACAGTGGTCCATGTTTGACCTACTTAAAATATCTCTGTCCAAAGAGTCTTTGAATTTGATTTTTCCAAAAACACTCATTAACTCCTTTGATGTTTTTTTTTTCAGCCAGAGAGTGGTCAATATTTGATCTACTTGACACATTTCTTGCCAAATTCTTTTAAAAGGCTAACTTACTATGCAAACTCATAGACATCGTTTGATGTTACTTCAACCATAGACTAGACCATATTTGACGTTATGAACACATGTCTAGATCTTTTCTGAACTCCTTCTGATGTTTCATCAGCCAGACAGTGGTCCATATTTGACCTACTTAACATATTTCTGGCCAAAGAGTCATTGAACTTGAACTTTCCAAATATACTCATTGACTCATTCTGATGTTTCATCAGACAGAAAGTGGTTCATATTTGACCTATTTAACATATTTCTCTCCAAAGAGTCTTTGAACTTGCACTTTCAATAAATACTCTTTGACTCCTTCTGATGTTTCTTAAGCAGGAGCGTCCATATTTGACCTACTTAAGATAATTCTATCCAAAGAGTCTTTGAACTTGAACTTTCTACAACTACTTATTGAGTCCTTCTGCTGTTTCTTCAGTCAGACAGTGGTCCATATTTCATCTACTTAACATATTTCTGGCCAAATAGTCTTTGAACTTTAACTTTCCATTAATACTCTTTGACTCCTTCTGTTGTATCTTAAGAAGGAGAGTCCATATTTGACCTAATTAACATATGTCCTTCTGGCCAAAGTCTTTTAAAGGTCTAACTTTCACACGCCTTCGGCCCAAAGAGTCTTTGAACCTGAACTTTCCATAAATCCTCATTGAGTCCTTTTGATGTTTCTTTCAGCCAGAGAGTGGTCAAAATTTGACCTGCTTGACATACTTTTGGAAAACAGTCATTGAACTTTCTATACATATTCATTGACTCCTTCTGATGTTTCATCAGCCAGAGAGTAGGTCAAACCTACTTTGACCTACTTAACATATTTCTGTCCAAAGAGTCTTTGAACTTGAACTTTCCAAAAATACTCATTAACTCATTCTGATGTTTCATCAGCCAGACAATGGTCCATATTTGACCTACTTAACATATTTCTCTCCAAAGAGTCTTTGAACTTGAACTTTCCATAAATACTCTGTGACTCCTTCTGTTGTATCTTAAGTAGGAGTCCATATTTGACCTACTTAACATATGTCATTCTGGTCAAAGTCTTTTAAAGGGCTAACTTTCATAAGCCTTCGGTCCAAAGAGTCTTTGAACCTGAACTTTCCATAAATACTCATTGACTCCTTTGATGTTTTATTCAGCAAGAGAGTGGTCACTATTTGACCTACTTAACATATTTCTGGCCAAAAGAGTCTTTGAACTTGAACTTTCCAAAAATACTTATTGACTCATTCTGATGTTTCATCAGCCAGACAGTGGTCCATGTTTGACCTACTTAACATATTTCTGGCCAAAGAGTCTTTGAAGAACTTTCCATAAATACTCTTTGACTCCTGTTGTATATTAAGAAGGAGAGTCCATATTTGACCTACTTAACATGTCTCATTCTGGCCAAAGTCTTTTAAAGGGCTAACTTTCATAAGCCTTCGGTCCAAAGAGTCTTTAAACCTGAAGTTTCCATAAATCCTCATTGACTCCTTTGATGTTTTTTACAGCCAGAGAGTGGTCAAAATTTGACCTGCTTTTCACATTTTTGGCAAAACAGTCATTTAACTCTCTTTACATATTCATTAACTCCTTCTGATGTTTCATCAGCCAGAAAGTAGGTCAAACCCACTTTGACCTACTTAATGTATTTCTGTCCAAAGAGTCGTTGAACTTGAACTTTCCAAAAATACTCATTGACTCATTCTGAGGTTTCATCAGCCAGACAGTGGTCCATATTTGACCTACTTAACATTTTTCTCTCCAAATAGTCTTTGAATTTGAACTTTCCATAATTACTCATTGTGTCCCTCTGATGTTTCCTAAGCAGGAGCATCCATATTTGACCAACTTAAAATATCTCTCTCCAAGGAGTCTTTGAACTTGAACTTTCCAAAAATACTCATAGACTCCTTCTGATGTTTCATGAAGCCAGATAGTGGTAAATATTTGACCTACTTAACATGTTTCTGGCCAAAGAGTCTATGATCTAGATCTTTCCATAAATACTCTTTGACTCCTTCTGATGTTTCTTAAGCACAAGAGTCCATATTTGACCTACTAAAATATTTCTGTCCAAAGATTCTTTGAACTTGAACTTTCCATAACTACTTATTGAGTCCTCCTGCTGTTTTGAGTCCTTCTGAGAACTACTTATTGAGTCCTTCTGCTGCTGTTTCATGAGCAATCAACCTCATTCTCATTTTATACTCATTTACTCCTGTCCAAATTTGACCTACTTAACATGTTTCTGGCCAAAGATTCTTTGAACTTGAAATTTCCATAAATACCCATTAACTCCTTTGATGTTTTTTTCAGCCAGACAGTGGTCCATATTTGACCTACTTAAAATGTCTGTCCAAAGAGTCTTTGAACTTGAACTTTCCATAAACACTTATTGAGTCCTTCTGCTGTTTCATCAGCCAGACAGTGGTCCATATTTGACCTACTTAACATGTTTCTGACCAAAGAGTCTTTGAACTTGAACTTTCCATAAATACCCATTGAGTCCTTCCGCTGTTTTGAGTCCTTCTGAGAACTACTTAATGAGTCCTTCTGCTGCTGTTCATGAGCCTTAGTCCTTAATCTCTATTCATACTAATTTACTCCTGGCCATATTTGACCTACTTTACATATTTCTGGCAAAAGAGTCTTTGAATTTGATCTTTCCATAAACACTCTTTGACTCCTTCCGATGTTTCTTAAGCAATAGCGTCCATATTTGACCTACTTAACATATTGCTTGCCAAATTCTTTTAAAAGGCTAACTTACTATGCAAACTCATAAATACTCATTAACTCCTTTGATGTTTTTTTTTCAGCCAGACAGTGGTCCATGTTTGACCTACTTAAAATATCTCTGTCCAAAGAGTCTTTGAATTTGATTTTTCCAAAAACACTCATTAACTCCTTTGATGTTTTTTTTTTCAGCCAGAGAGTGGTCAATATTTGATCTACTTGACACATTTCTTGCCAAATTCTTTTAAAAGGCTAACTTACTATGCAAACTCATAGACATCGTTTGATGTTACTTCAACCATAGACTAGACCATATTTGACGTTATGAACACATGTCTAGATCTTTTCTGAACTCCTTCTGATGTTTCATCAGCCAGACAGTGGTCCATATTTGACCTACTTAACATATTTCTGGCCAAAGAGTCATTGAACTTGAACTTTCCAAATATACTCATTGACTCATTCTGATGTTTCATCAGACAGAAAGTGGTCCATATTTGACCTATTTAACATATTTCTCTCCAAAGAGTCTTTGAACTTGAACTTTCCGTAAATACTCATTGTGTCCCTCTGATGTTTCTTGAGCCAAACAGAGGTCAATATATGACCTACTTAACATGTTTCTGGCCAAAGAGTCTTTGAACTTGCACTTTCAATAAATACTCTTTGACTCCTTCTGATGTTTCTTAAGCAGGAGCGTCCATATTTGACCTACTTAAGATAATTCTATCCAAAGAGTCTTTGAACTTGAACTTTCTACAACTACTTATTGAGTCCTTCTGCTGTTTCTTCAGTCAGACAGTGGTCCATATTTCATCTACTTAACATATTTCTGGCCAAATAGTCTTTGAACTTTAACTTTCCATTAATACTCTTTGACTCCTTCTGTTGTATCTTAAGAAGGAGAGTCCATATTTGACCTAATTAACATATGTCCTTCTGGCCAAAGTCTTTTAAAGGTCTAACTTTCACACGCCTTCGGCCCAAAGAGTCTTTGAACCTGAACTTTCCATAAATCCTCATTGAGTCCTTTTGATGTTTCTTTCAGCCAGAGAGTGGTCAAAATTTGACCTGCTTGACATACTTTTGGAAAACAGTCATTGAACTTTCTATACATATTCATTGACTCCTTCTGATGTATCATCAGCCAGAGAGTAGGTCAAACCTACTTTGACCTACTTAACATATTTCTGTCCAAAGAGTCTTTGAACTTGAACTTTCCAAAAATACTCATTAACTCATTCTGATGTTTCATCAGCCAGACAATGGTCCATATTTGACCTACTTAACATATTTCTCTCCAAAGAGTCTTTGAACTTGAACTTTCCATAAATACTCTGTGACTCCTTCTGTTGTATCTTAAGTAGGAGTCCATATTTGACCTACTTAACATATGTCATTCTGGTCAAAGTCTTTTAAAGGGCTAACTTTCATAAGCCTTCGGTCCAAAGAGTCTTTGAACCTGAACTTTCCATAAATACTCATTGACTCCTTTGATGTTTTATTCAGCAAGAGAGTGGTCACTATTTGACCTACTTAACATATTTCTGGCCAAAAGAGTCTTTGAACTTGAACTTTCCAAAAATACTTATTGACTCATTCTGATGTTTCATCAGCCAGACAGTGGTCCATGTTTGACCTACTTAACATATTTCTGGCCAAAGAGTCTTTGAAGAACTTTCCATAAATACTCTTTGACTCCTGTTGTATATTAAGAAGGAGAGTCCATATTTGACCTACTTAACATGTCTCATTCTGGCCAAAGTCTTTTAAAGGGCTAACTTTCATAAGCCTTCGGTCCAAAGAGTCTTTAAACCTGAAGTTTCCATAAATCCTCATTGACTCCTTTGATGTTTTTTACAGCCAGAGAGTGGTCAAAATTTGACCTGCTTTTCACATTTTTGGCAAAACAGTCATTTAACTCTCTTTACATATTCATTAACTCCTTCTGATGTTTCATCAGCCAGAAAGTAGGTCAAACCCACTTTGACCTACTTAATGTATTTCTGTCCAAAGAGTCGTTGAACTTGAACTTTCCAAAAATACTCATTGACTCATTCTGAGGTTTCATCAGCCAGACAGTGGTCCATATTTGACCTACTTAACATTTTTCTCTCCAAATAGTCTTTGAATTTGAACTTTCCATAATTACTCATTGTGTCCCTCTGATGTTTCCTAAGCAGGAGCATCCATATTTGACCAACTTAAAATATCTCTCTCCAAGGAGTCTTTGAACTTGAACTTTCCAAAAATACTCATAGACTCCTTCTGATGTTTCATGAAGCCAGATAGTGGTAAATATTTGACCTACTTAACATGTTTCTGGCCAAAGAGTCTATGATCTAGATCTTTCCATAAATACTCTTTGACTCCTTCTGATGTTTCTTAAGCACAAGAGTCCATATTTGACCTACTAAAATATTTCTGTCCAAAGATTCTTTGAACTTGAACTTTCCATAACTACTTATTGAGTCCTCCTGCTGTTTTGAGTCCTTCTGAGAACTACTTATTGAGTCCTTCTGCTGCTGTTTCATGAGCAATCAACCTCATTCTCATTTTATACTCATTTACTCCTGTCCAAATTTGACCTACTTAACATGTTTCTGGCCAAAGATTCTTTGAACTTGAAATTTCCATAAATACCCATTAACTCCTTTGATGTTTTTTTCAGCCAGACAGTGGTCCATATTTGACCTACTTAAAATGTCTGTCCAAAGAGTCTTTGAACTTGAACTTTCCATAAACACTTATTGAGTCCTTCTGCTGTTTCATCAGCCAGACAGTGGTCCATATTTGACCTACTTAACATGTTTCTGACCAAAGAGTCTTTGAACTTGAACTTTCCATAAATACCCATTGAGTCCTTCCGCTGTTTTGAGTCCTTCTGAGAACTACTTAATGAGTCCTTCTGCTGCTGTTCATGAGCCTTAGTCCTTAATCTCTATTCATACTAATTTACTCCTGGCCATATTTGACCTACTTTACATATTTCTGGCAAAAGAGTCTTTGAATTTGATCTTTCCATAAACACTCTTTGACTCCTTCCGATGTTTCTTAAGCAATAGCGTCCATATTTGACCTACTTAACATATTGCTTGCCAAATTCTTTTAAAAGGCTAACTTACTATGCAAACTCATAAATACTCATTAACTCCTTTGATGTTTTTTTTTTCAGCCAGACAGTGGTCCATGTTTGACCTACTTAAAATATCTCTGTCCAAAGAGTCTTTGAATTTGATTTTTCCAAAAACACTCATTAACTCCTTTGATGTTTTTTTTTCAGCCAGAGAGTGGTCAATATTTGATCTACTTGACACATTTCTTGCCAAATTCTTTTAAAAGGCTAACTTACTATGCAAACTCATAGACATCGTTTGATGTTACTTCAACCATAGACTAGACCATATTTGACGTTATGAACACATGTCTAGATCTTTTCTGAACTCCTTCTGATGTTTCATCAGCCAGACAGTGGTCCATATTTGACCTACTTAACATATTTCTGGCCAAAGAGTCATTGAACTTGAACTTTCCAAATATACTCATTGACTCATTCTGATGTTTCATCAGACAGAAAGTGGTCCATATTTGACCTATTTAACATATTTCTCTCCAAAGAGTCTTTGAACTTGAACTTTCCGTAAATACTCATTGTGTCCCTCTGATGTTTCTTGAGCCAAACAGAGGTCAATATATGACCTACTTAACATGTTTCTGGCCAAAGAGTCTTTGAACTTGCACTTTCAATAAATACTCTTTGACTCCTTCTGATGTTTCTTAAGCAGGAGCGTCCATATTTGACCTACTTAAGATAATTCTATCCAAAGAGTCTTTGAACTTGAACTTTCTACAACTACTTATTGAGTCCTTCTGCTGTTTCTTCAGTCAGACAGTGGTCCATATTTCATCTACTTAACATATTTCTGGCCAAATAGTCTTTGAACTTTAACTTTCCATTAATACTCTTTGACTCCTTCTGTTGTATCTTAAGAAGGAGAGTCCATATTTGACCTAATTAACATATGTCCTTCTGGCCAAAGTCTTTTAAAGGTCTAACTTTCACACGCCTTCGGCCCAAAGAGTCTTTGAACCTGAACTTTCCATAAATCCTCATTGAGTCCTTTTGATGTTTCTTTCAGCCAGAGAGTGGTCAAAATTTGACCTGCTTGACATACTTTTGGAAAACAGTCATTGAACTTTCTATACATATTCATTGACTCCTTCTGATGTATCATCAGCCAGAGAGTAGGTCAAACCTACTTTGACCTACTTAACATATTTCTGTCCAAAGAGTCTTTGAACTTGAACTTTCCAAAAATACTCATTAACTCATTCTGATGTTTCATCAGCCAGACAATGGTCCATATTTGACCTACTTAACATATTTCTCTCCAAAGAGTCTTTGAACTTGAACTTTCCATAAATACTCTGTGACTCCTTCTGTTGTATCTTAAGTAGGAGTCCATATTTGACCTACTTAACATATGTCATTCTGGTCAAAGTCTTTTAAAGGGCTAACTTTCATAAGCCTTCGGTCCAAAGAGTCTTTGAACCTGAACTTTCCATAAATACTCATTGACTCCTTTGATGTTTTATTCAGCAAGAGAGTGGTCACTATTTGACCTACTTAACATATTTCTGGCCAAAAGAGTCTTTGAACTTGAACTTTCCAAAAATACTTATTGACTCATTCTGATGTTTCATCAGCCAGACAGTGGTCCATGTTTGACCTACTTAACATATTTCTGGCCAAAGAGTCTTTGAAGAACTTTCCATAAATACTCTTTGACTCCTGTTGTATATTAAGAAGGAGAGTCCATATTTGACCTACTTAACATGTCTCATTCTGGCCAAAGTCTTTTAAAGGGCTAACTTTCATAAGCCTTCGGTCCAAAGAGTCTTTAAACCTGAAGTTTCCATAAATCCTCATTGACTCCTTTGATGTTTTTTACAGCCAGAGAGTGGTCAAAATTTGACCTGCTTTTCACATTTTTGGCAAAACAGTCATTTAACTCTCTTTACATATTCATTAACTCCTTCTGATGTTTCATCAGCCAGAAAGTAGGTCAAACCCACTTTGACCTACTTAATGTATTTCTGTCCAAAGAGTCGTTGAACTTGAACTTTCCAAAAATACTCATTGACTCATTCTGAGGTTTCATCAGCCAGACAGCTGTCCATATTTGACCTACTTAACATATTTCTTGCCAAATTCTTTTAAAAGGCTAACTTACTATGCAAACTCATAAATACTCATTAACTCCTTTGATGGTTTTTCTTCAGCCAGACAGTGGTCCATGTTTGACCTACTTAAAATATCTCTGTCCAAAGAGTCTTTGAATTTGAACTTTCCAAAAACACTCATTAACTCCTTTGATGTTTTTTTTCAGCCAGAGAGTGGTCAATATTTGATCTACTTGACACATTTCTTGCCAAATTCTTTTAAAAGGCTAACTTACTATGCAAACTCATAGACATCTTTTGATGTTACCT
Source organism: Hybognathus amarus (assembly GCA_030378365.1). Classification (NCBI taxonomy): domain Eukaryota; kingdom Metazoa; phylum Chordata; class Actinopteri; order Cypriniformes; family Leuciscidae; genus Hybognathus; species Hybognathus amarus. Next base: position 6,082 of record JAQIUQ010005904.1, on the reverse strand, counting down.
CAACCATAGATTAGACCATATTTGACGTTATGAACACATGTCTAGATCTTTTCTGAACTTCTTCTGATGTTTCATCAGCCAGAGAGTGGTCCATGATTGACCTAATTTTACATATTTCTGGCAAAAGAGTCTTTGAATTTGAACTTTCCATAAATAACTTATTAACTCCTTTGATGTTTTTTTTTTCAGCCAGACTCTGGCCCATTTTTGACATACTTAACTAATTTCTGTCCAAAGAGTCCTTGAACTTGAACTTTTCATAACTACTTATTGAGTCCTTCTGCTGTTTCATCAGCCAGACAGTGGTCCAAATTTGACCTACTTAACATGTTTCTGGCCAAAGAGTCTTTGAACTTGAACTTTCCATAAATACCCATTACCTCCTTTGACGGTTTTTTTTTCATCTAGACAGTGCTCCATATTTGACCTACTTAACAAATTTGTGTCCAAAGAGTCTTTGACCTTTCCATAAATACTCATTAACTCCTTTGATGTTTTTTTTTCAGACTGACAGTGGTCCATATTTGACCTACTTAAAATATTTCTGTCCAAAGAGTCTTGGAACTTGAACTTTCCATAACTACTTATTGAGTCCTTCTGCTGTTTCATCAGCCAGAAAGTGGTCCATATTTGACCTACTTAACATGTTTCTGGCCAAAGAGTCTTTGAACTTAAACTTTCCATAATACTTATTGAGTCCTTCTGCTGTTTTGAGTCCTTCTGAGAACTACTTATTGAGTCATTCTGCTGCTGTTTCATGAGCCTTAGTCCTCAATCTGTATTTATACTAATTTACTCCTGACCATATTTGACCTACTTAACATATTTTTTCCAAAGAGTCTTTGAACTTGAACTTTCCATAAATACTCATAGAGTCCTTCTGCTGTTTTGAGTCCTTCTGAGAACTACTTATTGAGTCCTTCTGCTGCTGTTTCATGAGCGATCAACCTCAATGTCATTTTATACTCATTTACTCCTGTCCATATTTGACCTACTTTACATATTTTTTCCAAAGACTCTTTGAACTTGAACTTTCCATAAATACCCATTAACTCCTTTGATGTTTTTTTTTCATCTAGACAGTGCTCCATAGTTGACCTACTTAACAAATTTGTGTCCAAAGAGTCTTTGACCTTTCCATAAATACTCATTAACTCCTTTGATGTTTTTTAATTTCAGACTGACAGTGGTCCATATTTGACCTACTTAAAATATTTCTGGCCAAAGAGTCTTGGAACTTAAACTTTCCATAAATACTTATTGAGTCCTTCTGCTATTTTGAGTCCTTCTGAGAACTACTTATTGAGTCATTCTGCTGCTGTTTCATGAGCCTTAGTCCTTAATCTGTATTTATACTAATTTACTCCTGACCATATTTGACCTACTTAACATATTTTTTCCAAAGAGTCTTTGAACTTGAACTTTCCATAAATACCCATTACCTCCTTTGATCTTTTTTTTCCATCTAGACAGTGCTCCATATTTGACCTACTTAACAAATTTGTGTCCAAAGAGTCTTTGACCTTTCCATAAATACTCATTAACTCCTTTGATGTTTTTTTTTTTCAGACTGACAGTGGTCCATATTTGACCTACTTAAAATATTTCTGTCCAAAGAAAGAGTCTTTGACCTTGAACTTTCCATAACTACTTGTTGAGTCCTTCTGCTGTTTTGAGTCCTTCTGAGAACTACTTATTGAGTCATTCTGCTGCTGTTTCATGAGTAATCAACCTCAATCTCATTTTATACTCATTTACTCCTGTCCATATTTGACCTACTTTACATATTTTTTCCAAAGACTCTTTGAAATTGAACTTTCCAAAAACCCTAATTGACTCAATCTGATGTTTCATCTGACAGACAGTGGTCCATGATTGACCTGCTTACCATATTTCTGGGAAAAGAGTCTTTGAACTTGAACTTTACATATATACTCATAGACTCCTACTAATGTTTCATTGAGCCAGACAGTGGTCAATATTTGACCTACTTAACATGTTTCTGGCCAAAGAGTCATTGAACTTGAACTTTCCATAATACTCATTGAGTCCTTCTGATGTTTCTTAAGCAGGAGAGTCCATATTTAACCTTAACATATTTCTGGCCATGGACCACTGTCTGTCAGATGTTTATCAGATTGAGGTAATGAGTGTTGTTCAGATGAGAATGAGAGAAATATTTTAAGTAGGTCTATCTATAGTTTATTTAACATCAGGAGTCTATAAATTTCCATTGATTAATATCTTTTGACGATTCTTTGACTGGATATGAGTTCAGTCGGTCAATTTGGAAATTCTATATGGCTTAGGAAGCATCAGGAGTCTATATGTATAGAAAGTTCAAGATCAAGTACTCTTGGGCCAGAAATATGTTCAGTCAGCCCGTTCTCATCCCAAGACGTCATCTAACTGACGCTTTTGACCATAAGTCAACATCCGACGTTTTAGGGCACCCTTTAACATCAGTTAGATGACACCCAGCCCCAGACATAAACCTTACCCGCGTCATCTTGCTCACGCTAAGACTAAAGCATCAGTTAGATGGCATCATTTGGACTTTTCTATGGCTTAGCAAGCATCAGAAAGAGTCTATGAGTATGGATAGAAAGTTCAAGATCAAGTACTCTTGGTCCAGGAATATATTCAGTAGGTCAAATATCTGTCTGGCTAAAATAACATCTTAAGAGGTAATTCTGTAAAGTAACTTTATGTTTAAGAACTTTTGGCCAGAAATATTTTCAGAAGGCAAAATAAGAACTCTTGTATGGCTGAAGTAAAATCAAAATAAGTTAATTAGTATGTTTAGAAAGTTCAAGATCTAGTACTCGTGGACCAGAACTATATTCAGTAGGTAAAAGGAACCTATCTATAGTATATATAACATCAGAAGGAGTCTATAAGTTTCTGTTTAAAACCTTTTGAACATCCTTTGCAGAGACAAAGGACATTCTATAGGGCTTAGGAAGCATTAGAAGTAGTCTGAGAATGTATAGGTAGTTCAAGATCAAGAACTCTTTGTCTAGAAATATGTTCAGTAGGTCAAAAATCTTTCTGGCTCAAACAACATCATTAGAAGTAAATTTCTTTGTGTAGGAACCTAATGATCAAGTACCAGTGGGCCAGAAATATGTTCAGTAGGTCAAATAGGGACCTATGTATATCTAATATAAAATCAGAAGGAGTCTATAAGTTTATATTGTTTAAAACCTTTTGACGAGTCTTTGACCAGAAATGATTTCAATAGTTCAGATATGTACATTCGCTAAGATATGGACATTCTATGTGGCTTAGGAAGCAACAGAAGGAGAGTATGAGTATGTATAGAAAGTTCAAGATCAAGTACTATTGGGCCACAGATGCGTTCAGTAGGTCAAATATCTGTATGGCTAAAATAACCACAACAGGTCAACATGTATAGTAATTTAATTTTCAAGAACTCTGTCCAGAAAAGTTTTTCCTATAAAATAAGAACTCTTGTATGGCTAAAGTAACATTAGGAGGATTCAATGAGCAAGTTTAGAAAGTTCAAGATCTGGTCCTCGTTCGGCATATGTCTGGCTAAAATAACATAATAAAAAGTGTACTGTATAACATAACGTTGTGCATTAAAGAATAACAAACAAGCTATTTACAGTGCAATGCATGAAATAACCAACTCATTCCGATGTGCATTGAAAGAGATGGCCTTTTTAACAGTTGAATTGCATTGCAAGAAAGAACTAACTTCTGTGCAATGAAAACAACAAACATGTGCTTTTCGTATTGCAATTTCATACTAATCTTTTCCTTTTTTATATTGGACAATTGCTGAATAGCCATTCTATTATAATGTACGCAATAACGAACATGTATTCCTCTGTGCAATGAAAAGACATAACATATGCTTTCCCGTGCATTTCCAATCTACAACTAATTCATTTGTGCACTGACGAGAAAACATCAAATGAGCGGTCAGTTTACAATGCCTAAAATTACTAGCCCATTCCATTGTTCAAATAACACTTGTACATTCGCATACAACTACAACTAACTACATACTACCACTAACTTATTCAGAAATAACTGAAGGGAAATCATTGCATTTAGATGTTGCATTCGTGTGATAAAGAGAAATCGTTGCATTAGCTGTTGCTTTACAATGCATGCAATAACTAACTCATTCCATTTGCATAGAAAAGATAGTTACATTGCAAGAAATAAATAAATTATATGCAATGAAAACAGATAACGTGCTTTTCGCATTGCAATGGCACACTAAACTAGTCGTTTTTATATTGAAGGGAAATAATTGCAATAGCGATTCTACTATAATGCACGCAATAACTAACATTTTCCTTTGTGCAATGAAAAGAAAACACCTAATATGTGTTTCATTGCATTGCATTAATTACTTAACTTGTGCCTCTTTTCAATGAAAAGACAATTACATGTGCTTTCTCATGCATTTCTACTCTACAACTAATTTATTTGTGCACAGACGAGAAAACATCATATGAGCTGTCATTTACTATGCATGCAATACCTATCTCGTTCCTTTGTGCAACGAGGAGATGCATGTGCTTTTTGGATTCGTTGTGCATTAAAGAATAACAATCCTTACACTTGTGCTATTTTCATGCTTTTTCCAAAGAGCAACTAATTTATTCAGTTGTGTAACTTGGAGACATCATTGCCTTTAGATTTTGCATTTGTGTGATTAAGATAATCGTTGCATTAGCTGTTGCTTTACAATGCAATAACTCATTCCAATGTGCATAGAGCAGATAGTTGCATTGCAAGAAAGAACTAACTTCTGTGCAATGAAAACAGATAACGTGCTTTTCCCAATGCATTATATATTGTGCTTTCGCATTGCAATTGCACACTAAACTAGTCCTTTTTATATTGAAGGGAAATTATTGCAATAGCCATTCTACTATAATGCACGCTAGAACTACATACTACCACTAACATTGTTCAGAAATAACTGAAGGGAAATCATTGCATTTAGATGTTGCATTCGTGTGATAAAGAGAAATCGTTGCATTAGCTGTTGCTTTACAATGCAATGGAAAAACTAATTCTGATGTGCATAGAGCAGATAGTTGCATTGCAAAGAAAGAACTATATTGTGCCTTCGCATTGCAATTGCACACTACACTAGTCCATTGAAGGGAAATTCTTGTAATAGCTATTCTACTATAATTCACGCTAGAACTACGTGCTACCACTAACTTGTTCAGAAATAACTGAAGGGAATTCATTGCATTTAGATGTTGCATACAGAGAAATATTTTGTGATAAAGAGAAATCGTTGCTTTACAAAGCAATAACTCACTCCAATGTGCAAAGAGCAGATAGTTGCATTGCAAGAAAGAACTAACTTCTGTGCAATGAAAACAGATAACGTGCTTTTCCTATTGCATTATATATTGTGCTTTCGCATTGCAATTGCACACTAAACTAGTCCTTTTTATATTGAAGTGTAACTATTGCAATAGCCATTCTACTATAATGCACGCTAGAACTACATACTACCACTAACTTGTTCAGAAATAACTGAAGGGAAATCATTGCATTAGGTGTTGCATTCGTGTGATAAAGAGAAATCGTTGCATTAGCTGTTGCTGTAACAATGCAATGCAAAAACTAATTCCGATGTGCATAGAGCAGATAGTTGCATTGCAAGAAAGAACTAACTTCTGTGCAATGAAAACAGATAACGTGCTTTTCCTATTGCATTATATATTGTGCTTTCGCATTGCAATTGCACACTAAACTAGTCCTTTTTACATTGAAGTGTAACTATTGCAATAGCCATTCTACTATAATGCACGCTAGAACTACATACTACCACTAACTTGTTCAGAAATAACTGAAGGGAAATCATTGCATTTATATGTTGCATTCGTGTGATAAAGAGAAATCGTTGCATTAGCTGTTGCTTTACAATGCAATAACTCATTCCGATGTGCATAGAGCAGATAGTTGCATTGCAAGAAAGAACTAACTTCTGTGCAATGAAAACAGATAACATGCTTTGCCCATTGCATTATATATTGTGCTTTCGCATTGCAATTGCACACTAAACTAGTCCTTTTTA
>JAQIUQ010005903.1:0-25373 GCA_030378365.1 Hybognathus amarus | reverse complement strand
ACTTCTGTGCAATGAAAAAAGATAACGTGCTTTGCTCATTGCATTATATAGTGTGCTTTCGCATTGCAATTGCACACAAAACTAGTCCTTTGTATATTGAAGAGGAATTATTGCAATTGCCATTCTACTATTATGCACGCTAGAACTATATACTACCAATAACTTGTTCAGAAATAACTGAAGGGAAATCATTGCATTTAGATGTTGCATTCGTGTGATAAAGAGAAATCGTTGCATTAGCTGTTGCTTTACAATGCAATGGAAAAACTAATTCTGATGTGCATAGAGCAGATAGTTGCATTGCAAAGAAAGAACTATATTGTGCCTTCGCATTGCAATTGCACACTACACTAGTCCATTGAAGGGAAATTCTTGTAATAGCCATTCTACTATAATGCACGCTAGAACTACGTACTACCACTAACTTGTTCAGAAATAACTGAAGGGAATTCATTGCATTTAGATGTTGCATACGTGTGATCAAGAGAAATCGTTGCTTTACAATGCAATAACTCACTCCAATGTGCAAAGAGCAGATAGTTGCATTGCAAGAAAGAACTAACTTCTGTGCAATGAAAACAGATAACGTGCTTTTCCTATTGCATTTACATATTGTGCCTTCGCATTGCAATTGCACACTACACTAGTCCATTGAAGGGAAATTGTTGCAATAGCCATTCTACTATAATGCACGCTAGAACTACATACTACCACTAACTTGTTCAGAAATAACTGAAGGGAAATCATTGCATTAGGTGTTGCATTCGTGTGATAAAGAGAAATCGTTGCATTAGCTGTTGCTGTAACAATGCAATGCAAAAACTAATTCCGATGTGCATAGAGCAGATAGTTGCATTGCAAGAAAGAACTAACTTCTGTGCAATGAAAACAGATAACGTGCTTTTCCTATTGCATTATATATTGTGCTTTCGCATTGCAATTGCACACTAAACTAGTCCTTTTTATATTGAAATGTAACTATTGCAATAGCCATTCTACTATAATGCACGCTAGAACTACATACTACCACTAACTTGTTCAGAAATAACTGAAGGGAAATCATTGCATTTATATGTTGCATTCGTGTGATAAAGAGAAATCGTTGCATTAGCTGTTGCTTTACAATGCAATGACTCATTGCGATGTGCATAGAGCAGATAGTTGCATTGCAAGAAAGAACTAACTTCTGTGCAATAAAAACAGATAACATGCTTTGCTCATTGCATTATTGAGTGTGGTAAAGAGAAATCGTTGCATAAATCGTTGCTTAACAATGCATTAACTCATTGCATTATATAGTATGCTTTCGCATTGCAATTGCACACTAAACTAGTCATTTTTATATTGAAGGGAAATGATTGCAATAGCCATTCTACTATAATGCACGCTAGAACTACATACTACCACTAACTTGTTCAGAAATAACTGAAGGGAAATCATTGCATTTGATGTTGCATTCGTGTGATAAAGAGAAATCGTTGCATTAGCTGTTGCTTTACAATGCAATGGAAAAACTAATTCTGATGTGCATAGAGCAGATAGTTGCATTGCAAAGAAAGAACTATATTGTGCCTTCGCATTGCAATTGCACACTACACTAGTCCATTGAAGGGAAATTCTTGTAATAGCCATTCTACTATAATGCACGCTAAAACTACGTACTACCACTAACTTGTTCAGAAATAACTGAAGGGATTTCATTGCACATTTAGATGTTGCATACGTGTGATAAAGAGAAATCGTTGCTTTACAATGCAATAACTCACTCCAATGTGCAAAGAGCAGATAGTTGCATTGCAAGAAAGAACTAACTTCTGTGCAATGAAAACAGATAACGTGCTTTTCCTATTGCAATTACATATTGTGCTTTCGCATTGCAATTGCACACTAAACTAGTCCTTTTTATATTGAAGTGTAACTATTGCAATAGCCATTCTACTATAATGCACGCTAGAACTACATACTACCACTAACTTGTTCAGAAATAACTGAAGGGAAATCATTGCATTTATATGTTGCATTCGTGTGATAAAGAGAAATCGTTTTGCATTAGCTGTTGCTTTACAATGCAATGACTCATTCCGATGTGCATAGAGCAGATAGTTGCATTGCAAGAAAGAACTAACTTCTCTGCAATGAAAACAGATAACGTGCTTTTCCCATTGCATTGTGCTTTCGCTTTGCAATTGAACACTAAACTAGTCCTTTTTATTTTGAAGGGGAATTATTGCAATTGCCATTCTACTATAATGCACGCTAGAACTACAAACTACCACTAACTTGTTCAGGAATAACTGAAGCGAAATCATTGCATTTAGAAGTTGCATTCGTGTGGTAAAGAGAAATCGTTGCATTTATCGTTGCTTTACAATGCAATAACTCATTGCGATGTGCATAGAGCAGATAGTTGCATTGCAAGAAAAAACTAACTTCTGTGCAATGAAAACAGATAACGTGCTTTGCTCATTGCATTATATAGTGTGGTAAAGAGAAATCGTTGCATAAATCGTTGCTTTACAATGCAATAACTCATTGCATTATATAGTGTGCTTTCGCATTGCAATTGCACATTAAACTAGTCATTTTTATATTGAAGGGAAATGATTGCAATAGCCATTCTACTATAATGCACGCTAGAACTACATACTACCACTAACTTGTTCAGAAATAACTGAAGGGAAATCATTGCATTTAGATGTTGCATTCGTGTGATAAAGAGAAATCGTTGCATTAGCTGTTGCTTTACAATGCAATAACTCATTGCGATGTGCATAGAGCAGATAGTTGCATTGCAAGAAAAAACTAACTTCTGTGCAATAAAAACAGATAACGTGCTTTGCTCATTGCATTATATAGTGTGGTAAAGAGAAATCGTTGCATAAATCGTTGCTTTACAATGCAATAACTCATTGCATTATATAGTGTGCTTTCGCATTGCAATTGCACACTAAACTAGTCATTTTTATATTGAAGGGAAATGATTGCAATAGCCATTCTACTATAATGCACGCTAGAACTACATACTACCACTAACTTGTTCAGAAATAACTGAAGGGAAATCATTGCATTTAGATGTTGCATTCGTGTGATAAAGATAAATCGTTGCATTAGCTGTTGCTTTACAATGCAATGGAAAAACTAATTCTGATGTGCATAGAGCAGATAGTTGCATTGCAAAGAAAGAACTATATTGTGCCTTCGCATTGCAATTGCACACTACACTAGTCCATTGAAGGGAAATTCTTGTAATAGCCATTCTACTATAATGCACGCTAAAACTACGTACTACCACTAACTTGTTCAGAAATAACTGAAGGGATTTCATAGCACATTTAGATGTTGCATACGTGTGATAAAGAGAAATCGTTGCTTTACAATGCAATAACTCACTCCAATGTGCAAAGAGCAGATAGTTGCATTGCAAGAAAGAACTAACTTCTTTGCAGTGAAAACAGATAACGTGCTTTTCCTATTGCATTTACATATTGTGCCTTCGCATTGCAATTGCACACTACACTAGTCTATTGAAGGGAAATTGTTGCAATAGCCATTCTACTATAATGCACGCTAGAACTACATAACTACCACTAACTTGTTCAGAAATAACTGAAGGGAAATCACTGCATTAGGTGTTGCATTCGTGTGATAAAGAGAAATCGTTGCATTAGCTGTTGCTGTAACAATGCAATGCAAAAACTAATTCCGATGTGCATAGAGCAGATAGTTGCATTGCAAGAAAGAACTAACTTATGTGCAATGAAAACAGATAACGTGCTTTTCCTATTGCATTATATATTGTGCTTTCGCATTGCAATTGCACACTAAACTAGTCCTTTTTATATTGAAGTGTAACTATTGCAATAGCCATTCTACTATAATGCACGCTAGAACTACATACTACCACTAACTTGTTCAGAAATAACTGAAGGGAAATCATTGCATTTATATGTTGCATTTGTGTGATAAAGAGAAATCGTTTGCATTAGCTGTTGCTTTACAATGCAATGACTCATTCCGATGTGCATAGAGCAGATAGTTGCATTGCAAGAAAGAACTAACTTCTCTGCAATGAAAACAGATAACGTGCTTTTCCCATTGCATTGTGCTTTCGCTTTGCAATTGAACACTAAACTAGTCCTTTTTATTTTGAAGGGGAATTATTGCAATTGCCATTCTACTATAATGCACGCTAGAACTACAAACTACCACTAACTTGTTCAGGAATAACTGAAGCGAAATCATTGCATTTAGAAGTTGCATTCGTGTGGTAAAGAGAAATCGTTGCATTTATCGTTGCTTTACAATGCAATAACTCATTGCGATGTGCATAGAGCAGATAGTTGCATTGCAAGAAAAAACTAACTTCTGTGCAATGAAAACAGATAACGTGCTTTGCTCATTGCATTATATAGTGTGGTAAAGAGAAATCGTTGCATAAATCGTTGCTTTACAATGCAATAACTCATTGCATTATATAGTGTGCTTTCGCATTGCAATTGCACATTAAACTAGTCATTTTTATATTGAAGGGAAATGATTGCAATAGCCATTCTACTATAATGCACGCTAGAACTACATACTACCACTAACTTGTTCAGAAATAACTGAAGGGAAATCATTGCATTTAGATGTTGCATTCGTGTGATAAAGAGAAATCGTTGCATTAGCTGTTGCTTTACAATGCAATGGAAAAACTAATTCTGATGTGCATAGAGCAGATAGTTGCATTGCAAAGAAAGAACTATATTGTGCCTTCGCATTGCAATTGCACACTACACTAGTCCATTGAAGGGAAATTCTTGTAATAGCCATTCTACTATAATGCACGCTAGAACTACAAACTACCACTAACTTGTTCAGAAATAACTGAAGCGAAATCATTCCATTTAGATGTTGCATTCGTGTGATAAAGAGAAATCGTTGCATTAGCTGTTGCTTTACAATGCAATAACTCATTGCGATGTGCATAGAGCAGATAGTTGCATTGCAAGAAAAAACTAACTTCTGTGCAATAAAAACAGATAACGTGCTTTGCTCATTGCATTATATAGTGTGGTAAAGAGAAATCGTTGCATAAATCGTTGCTTTACAATCCAATAACTCATTGCATTATATAGTGTGCTTTCGCATTGCAATTGCACACTAAACTAGTCATTTTTATATTGAAGGGAAATGATTGCAATAGCCATTCTACTATAATGCACGCTAGAACTACATACTACCACTAACTTGTTCAGAAATAACTGAAGGGAAATCATTGCATTTAGATGTTGCATTCGTGTGATAAAGATAAATCGTTGCATTAGCTGTTGCTTTACAATGCAATGGAAAAACTAATTCTGATGTGCATAGAGCAGATAGTTGCATTGCAAAGAAAGAACTATATTGTGCCTTCGCATTGCAATTGCACACTACACTAGTCCATTGAAGGGAAATTGTTGTAATAGCCATTCTACTATAATGCACGCTAAAACTACGTACTACCACTAACTTGTTCAGAAATAACTGAAGGGAATTCATTGCACATTTAGATGTTGCATACGTGTGATAAAGAGAAATCGTTGCTTTACAATGCAATAACTCACTCCAATGTGCAAAGAGCAGATAGTTGCATTGCAAGAAAGAACTAACTTCTTTGCAATGAAAACAGATAACGTGCTTTTCCTATTGCATTTATATATTGTGCCTTCGCATTGCAATTGCACACTACACTAGTCCATTGAAGGGAAATTGTTGCAATAGCCATTCTACTATAATGCACGCTAGAACTACATACTACCACTAACTTGTTCAGAAATAACTGAAGGGAAATCATTGCATTAGGTGTTGCATTCGTGTGATAAAGAGAAATCGTTGCATTAGCTGTTGCTGTAACAATGCAATGCAAAAACTAATTCCGATGTGCATAGAGCAGATAGTTGCATTGCAAGAAAGAACTAACTTCTGTGCAATGAAAACAGATAACGTGCTTTTCCTATTGCATTATATATTGTGCTTTCGCATTGCAATTGCACACTAAACTAGTCCTTTTTATATTGAAGTGTAACTATTGCAATAGCCATTCTACTATAATGCACGCTAGAACTACATACTACCACTAACTTGTTCAGAAATAACTGAAGGGAAATCATTGCATTTATATGTTGCATTCGTGTGATAAAGAGAAATCGTTTTGCATTAGCTGTTGCTTTACAATGCAATGACTCATTCCGATGTGCATAGAGCAGATAGTTGCATTGCAAGAAAGAACTAACTTCTCTGCAATGAAAACAGATAACGTGCTTTTCCCATTGCATTGTGCTTTCGCTTTGCAATTGAACACTAAACTAGTCCTTTTTATTTTGAAGGGAAATTATTGCAATTGCCATTCTACTATAATGCACGCTAGAACTACAAACTACCACTAACTTGTTCAGGAATAACTGAAGCGAAATCATTGCATTTAGAAGTTGCATTCGTGTGGTAAAGAGAAATCGTTGCATTTATCGTTGCTTTACAATGCAATAACTCATTGCGATGTGCATAGAGCAGATAGTTGCATTGCAAGAAAAAACTAACTTCTGTGCAATGAAAACAGATAACGTGCTTTGCTCATTGCATTATATAGTGTGGTAAAGAGAAATCGTGCTAAATCGGTTTACAATGAAACTAATCGATGTGCATGAGCAGATAGTTGTTGCAAAAAAACTAACTTATGCAATGAAACAGATAACGTGCTTTTCCTATTGCATTATATATTGTGCTTTCGCATTGCAATTGCACACTAAACTAGTCCTTTTTATATTGAAGTGTAACTATTGCAATAGCCATTCTACTATAATGCACGCTAGAACTACATACTACCACTAACTTGTTCAGAAATAACTGAAGGGAAATCATTGCATTTATATGTTGCATTCGTGTGATAAAGAGAAATCGTTGCATTAGCTGTTGCTTTACAATGCAATGACTAATTCCGATGTGCATAGAGCAGATAGTTGCATTGCAAGAAAGAACTAACTTCTCTGCAATGAAAACAGATAACGTGCTTTTCCCATTGCATTGTGCTTTCGCTTTGCAATTGAACACTAAACTAGTCCTTTTTATTTTGAAGGGAAATTATTGCAATAGCCATTCTACTATAATGCACGCTAGAACTACAAACTACCACTAACTTGTTCAGGAATAACTGAAGCGAAATCATTGCATTTAGAAGTTGCATTCGTGTGGTAAAGAGAAATCGTTGCATTTAGCTGTTGCTTTACAATGCAATAACTCATTGCGATGTGCATAGAGCAGATAGTTGCATTGCAAGAAAAAACTAACTTCTGTGCAATGAAAACAGATAACGTGCTTTGCTCATTGCATTATATAGTGTGGTAAAGAGAAATCGTTGCATAAATCGTTGCTTTACAATGCAATAACTCATTGCATTATATAGTGTGCTTTCGCATTGCAATTGCACACTAAACTAGTCATTTTTATATTGAAGGGAAATGATTGCAATAGCCATTCTACTATAATGCACGCTAGAACTACATACTACCACTAACTTGTTCAGAAATAACTGAAGGGAAATCATTGCATTAGGTGTTGCATTCGTGTGATAAAGAGAAATCGTTGCATTAGCTGTTGCTGTAACAATGCAATGCAAAAACTAATTCCGATGTGCATAGAGCAGATAGTTGCATTGCAAGAAAGAACTAACTTCTGTGCAATGAAAACAGATAACGTGCTTTTCCTATTGCATTATATATTGTGCTTTCGCATTGCAATTGCACACTAAACTAGTCCTTTTTATATTGAAGTGTAACTATTGCAATAGCCATTCTACTATAATGCACGCTAGAACTACATACTACCACTAACTTGTTCAGAAATAACTGAAGGGAAATCATTGCATTTATATGTTGCATTCGTGTGATAAAGAGAAATCGTTTTGCATTAGCTGTTGCTTTACAATGCAATGACTCATTCCGATGTGCATAGAGCAGATAGTTGCATTGCAAGAAAGAACTAACTTCTGTGCAATGAAAACAGATAACGTGCTTTTCCCATTGCATTATATATGTGCTTTCGCTTTGCAATTGAACACTAAACTAGTCCTTTTTATTTTGAAGGGAAATTATTGCAATTGCCATTCTACTATAATGCACGCTAGAACTACATACTACCACTAACTTGTTCAGAAATAACTGAAGCGAAATCATTGCATTTAGAAGTTGCATTCGTGTGGTAAAGAGAAATCGTTGCATTTATCTGTTGCTTTACAATGCAATAACTCATTGCATTATATAGTGTGCTTTCGCATTGCAATTGCACACTAAACTAGTCATTTTTATATTGAAGGGAAATGATTGCAATAGCCATTCTACTATAATGCACGCTGAGAACTACATACTACCACTAACTTGTTCAGAAATAACTGAAGGGAAATCATTGCATTTCCAATCTATAACTAATTTGTGCACAGACAAGAATACATCATATGAGCTGTCGCTTTACAAAGCATACAATACCAATCTCATTCCTTTGTGCAACGAAGAGATGCAAGTGCTTCTTGGACTGCACTGAAGAATAACAATACTAATACTTGTGCTTTTTCATACTTTTCTACCAACTAACTTAAACAGTTGAGTAACTGGAGACATCATTGCATTTATATGTTGCATTTGTGTGATGAAGATAAATTGTTGTATTGGCTGTTGCTTTACAATGCACTATCTCATTCCGATGTGCATAGAGTTGCATTGTAAGAAAGAACTAACTTCTGTGCAATGAAAACAGATAACATGCTTTTTCCATTGCATTATATATTGTGCTTTCGCATTGCATTTGCACACTAAACTAGTCATTTTTATATTGAAGGGAAATTATTGCAATAGCCATTCTACTATAATGCACGCAAGAACTAACATTTTCCTCTGTGCAATGAAAAGACAATGTTCTTTCCCGTGCATTTCCAATCATCAAATCAAATGAGCAGTCAGTTTACAATGCCTAAAATTAATATCTCATTCCATTGTTCAAATAACACTTGTGCTTTCGCATACAATTACAACTAACTGCATACTACAGCTAACTTAGAAATACCTGAAGGGAAATCATTGCTTTTAGATGTTGCATTCATGTGATAAAGAGAAATCGTTGCATTAGCTGTTGCTTTACAATGCATGCAATAACTATCTCATTCCGATGTGCATAGAAAAGATAGTTACATTGCAAGAAAGAACTAATTAATATGCAATGAAAACAGATAAAATTGCAATTGCACACTAAACTAGTCCTTTTTATAGGGAAATTATTGCAATAGCAATAAGCAAAATAGCAATATAATGCACTCAATAACGTTTGTTGTTTCATTGCAATGCATGAAATATAACTTGCTCCTCTTTGCAATGAAAATAAATGACATAACATGAAATATAACTTGCTTTCCCATGCATTTCCATTCTACAACTAATTCGTTTGTATTCTGAAGAGAAAATATCATATGGTCGCTTTACAATGCATACAATGACTAACTTGTTCCTTTGTGCAACGAAGAGATGTGCAGTGCATGTGCTTTTGGATTACATTCCACATACGATCACCTAATAAGAGTTTCAATGCATTGCATAAAATATCTAACTTGTTCCTCTTTGCAATGAAAATACATTACATGTGCTTTCTACTCTAAAACTAATTCATGTGTGCACAGACGACAAAACCTCATATGAGCTGTCGCTTTACAATGCATACAATGTCTTTGATGTCGTTCCATTGTGCAACGAAGAAATGTGCAATGCATGTGCTGTTGCATCTTGCAAGGCACATGCAATCAAATGTTGTGCTGTGAAGAATAACAGATAAGTAATATGCACTTTCTTGCAGTTCAGTGCATTCAAGAACTAGCCCAGTCCATAGTGCGTTGACTAGATAACATGTGTTGTTTCATTGCAATGCAAACAATATCTAACTTCCTCTTTGCAATAAAAAGAAAAGACATAACATATGTGCTTTCCCATGCATTTCCCTTCTACAACTAATTCATTTGTGCACTGACGAGAAAACATCACTGATGCTTTAACGCATATAATAACTAACTCATTCCTCATTTGTGCGACGAAGAAATTGCAATCAATGCATGTGATTTTGGATTCATTGCACATACGATCAAACGTTGTTTTGACGAGAAAACGTCAAATGAGCAAATGACTCTGTTACTAAATCGGCCCTCTGAATACTAAAATGGCCCCCGAGTACTAAATCTTGAACTTTCTAAACAGACTCATTTTGATGTTACCTCAGTCATACAAGGGTCCTTGTTTTACCAACTGAACATATTTCTGGCCAAAGAGTTCTTGAACATTAACCTACTACTATACCTCTTATCATGTTATTTTAGGAGATGTTTGACCTACTGAACATAATCGGGCCCACTAATACATGATCTTGAACTTTCTAATAGTCATACTCATACAGACTGATGCTTCCTAAGCCATAGAGAAGTCTCTGGTCGAAGGTTTCTCAAAACGTTTTAAACAATATAAACTTATAGACTCCTTCTAATGGAGTCTATTGTTGTGTGAAATATGCAACTTGTTCAGTTATTCCCAATGTAAATTGCTTTTATAAGACTTTACAGGTAGTCTTTTATATTACAGTTTTTTATATGTACAACTGTTTATAAGACTTTATAGGTAGTCTTTTATATGTGTTACAGTTTTTCTATATTATGTAAAACTCTTTATAAGGCTTTATAGGTAGTCTTTTATTACAAAGCATGAAAGCAGAAGAGTTATAATGAATGACACGGAAACATTTTGTAATAAATATATTTATTGAGTTTATAAGAAGAATACACAGAAACATGTTGTGATAAAAATGTTTGTTGGGTTTATAAAAAATACACAGAAACATGTTGTGATAAAATGTTTTATTGATGTAATGGATAAGAAAATGTAATCAGTATTAAGAAACAAATATTATGCATGCATAATATAGTAAGGGAAAATCAAGTATTACCTTAGTGCTGTGTTCCAGACCAAAAGAAGGAGGATGCTGAGTGGCCGTGCACGGAAAAGGAAGACCAGGAGGAATAAGGCCTCTTATAGGAAAATTGTGAAAGGGACTGAAAGAGTTAAACATGTTTCAAGATCTAGGATTGGACAAATTGTGCATATGAAATGATGTATGTAAGAAAGAGGTGTGACATGTAATATGCATTATAAAAAGTACAGTAATTTGAATGGAAGTTAGACGCTGGAAGCTGGACCAGTCTCTCCATTGTTTGATGATCCAAGCCTGACACCTGCTGGTGTAACTTGTGTACTGCTTTTATTGAACTAAATTTGTAGAATTTGACCAACTTTACCTTACCTGAGAGAATAAATAAAATAAGGTAGAAGGTGAATGATATATAACTAGGTGATAGGGTAGATCTGAAACCATAAAACATGGCGCCCAACCTTGGGGCACGTTGATTATTGATTTCTAGCCAAAATCAATAATCAAGTGTTCAAGAATGAAGATAATTATTGTGTAGGTTACATAATAAGAGAAGTAGCCAAATAGTAAAAACCTTATGAAAAGGTTAAACAAATAGTAGGCTAGTGTTAAAATCTCAAAAGTGAGAGGAAGTCTAAAAAAGAAGTAATCTTTTAGACGAACAATATTCACAGTAGAATTATTAGGATAACCTGGTCATGGTTATAGCAGAGTGCATGCACGACACTACTAAAATCTCTATTATGAAATAGGAAAACGGAAGAACGTTAGGCCTGTTAAAATAAGAGAGCTATTCTAACAAGAGATTAGAAAAATTTCAATAAATAGACATAATAGAGATGAGCTAAATCTGATACGAAAAGATTTAGTGTATGCAGAAACTATCCAGCGAAGTGCACATGTTGGATGGAGACTGCAGTACAAAATCAAACCCATATTAGGATATACCATGGATACGTATACAAACATCAGAAGTCATGTTTATTCATGAAGGATGTCTTAGTTGTACACGTATGCAAACATCAGACGTTATAATTGTTCATGAGGGATAATGCATTGGTAGCCTACGTTGTGTGCGATGATGTCAGCCTTATGTCATGCCCTACGTTCTTTCTCAGTATGAAATGCGATCAGGTGCGTTTCCCGAAAGCATCGTTCTTGACACGCGAATTAACACAAAGTGGTCAGGCGCGAATTTGACGCGTTATTCGCGCAGCCTAGACGGGCTCTGGATTACATTAAAACCATTAAAACCATAGGACAGGTTCGCCACGTGACCCGGAAGTAATAGTAAATATGGCCTATCAAAATAAAGCTTTTAGAACGGTCATAATATGCAGCACTAACGTTATACCAGAGTCACGTTAGAAGAAGAAAAATCAATGAATAAATAGAAACCTGGACCGGAATAAATATGTTAGCAACAGTAGTTTATTACAGCTATTTATCATGCCTATCCAGACATCACCAGTCACTTTTAATGAGCGCATTGTTTGGCTCAATACAGTTGGTATTATAGGTTAACCTAAGAACTTATTGTGTGTGCAGAGTTGTTACTGTTAGCGCTATATTATATAATTATATTTAATGTGGTTTCCACCGTAATGGACCACTGTTTCCCCTTTCTACCAGCAGGTGGCAGTATTTAAATGACTGACTGTATGGTGTCTTTGGTAACTGTTTTAAATCAAGATTACTTTGATACAGATATATTTCTTGTTCATTAGGGCCCAAGCCCTGAAAAGGCGCAGAGCCCTATTTGTTTTCCTTCCGATTATTTTTTTTATTTTTTATTTTTTATTTTTAGGGCCCAAGCCCTGAAAGGGCGCAGAGCCCTATTGTTTTCCTTCCGACTACTTAGGGCCCAAGCCCTGAAAGGGCGCAGAGCCCTATTGTTTTCCTTCCAATTATTTCTCAGGGCCCAAGCCCTGAAAGGGCGCAGAGCCCTATTGTTTTCCTTCCGATTATTTTTCATTTTTTATTTTCTTTTCTTTTTTTTTTTTTTTTCTTTTTCTAGCGACTATTCGGGCACTTTTGGGGCCCTTAACATGCTCGAAAACTCTTGAAACTTTGCACACGGGTCAGAACCCGCGGCCATCAGAGCCGGGCTGAAGCTGGTACCCGGGCGTGGCAGGGCGGCTCGTCAGCGCCCCCTGGAATGGGGTCCGAACACCTGGTCCATAACTCAAACACACTTGCATGTAATAATATGAAACTCGGTACACATGTCGATAGCAGAATTTCATCTATACCTCGCGTTCTTGCTTTTTACCCCAGCCCAACAGGAAGTCGGCTATTGAGGTTTTTTTGTAAAACACACGCAATGAACTTTTAAATACTCCTCCTAGAGCTCTGATCCAAATTCGACGAAACTCGGTCAGCGTGAAGTCAAGACATTGAGGATGAAAGTTTGTGTGGGGATTTTTGATATCTCGAACGGTTTGGCCGTGGCGAGGAAACGAAATTATGGCGAGAAACGTGAAACAGGAAGTGTGTCATAACTTCAGCATACATTAACTGATCTGGATGAAACTTCAGCAGTGCGTTCGCTGTAAGAGGACGATCACATGGATGTGACTATTGTGAGTCAAAGTTATAGCGCCACCAACTGGCAGCAGGAAGTGTGTCACTTTCAAAATGCTTTGAAATCACCCTCTTATTTTTACCCGATTTGCTTCAAACTTCATCTGTATAATGTACATACACGGCAGATGAAGACCTATGAATGGATTCTTGATATCTTTGAAACTGTTGCCGTGGCGACGCATCAAACTTTACCATTCTTTTAGGATGCATTCTTTTAGGGATTCGAACATTTGTCCATAAATCAAACACACGTGCATGGATTAATATGAAACTCGGTACACTCATAGATCACATCAGGCCAAACAACTTTCGTGCTCTAAGTTTTACGACAGTTCAAACGGAAGTCGGGAATTATGTTTTTTTTTTTAAATAATTGTCCTAGAAAAACATCAAATTACAACCCATGCTGTTACCAATCACCACCAAACTCGGTGTGCATGAAGTCAAGACATTGAGGATGCTATATTCCGGACGGATTTTTGATATCTCGAACGGTTTGGCCGTGGCGGATTTTTTTGACTAAAAAAGGACACATAAAGTGTGTTATAACTTGGTTAGTTTTACTGACAGTTACAAAACTTGCCGTGTATATTGTTCTATTCAAGCCAAACAACTTTCTAATTAACAATAATAAGCTCAAACCCACAGAAAGTCAGATATTGTAGTTTGAATATGATCATGCTCTTTCTAAACCTAGGCCTGTCACACAGTCTGTGTGTGTGTGTGTGTGTAGGGGGAGGGGGCTTAATCATTTCACTGTGTGTCTGGCCTGCTAAAGTAAATACATTTCTTAAGCCTGGTATTTTTTACATAAGTTTTTATTTTTATTTTTTTTATAAGTAAAGGCATATAACCTGTTTAATTGTAGTGCATTGACAATAGTTTTATATAATTAGTGTATTAATTAAATTAACTTGGTCCATAAATCAAAAAAGTAAGTAAATAAATCAAAAAGGAAGTGTGTTAAAACTTCTGCATACATTAACTGATCTTGATGAAACTTCAGCAGTGTGTTCGTTGTAAGAGGTCAGTCACATAGATGTGAGTCAAATATATAGCGCCACCAACTGGCAGCAGAAAGTGTTTCACTTTCAAAATGCTTTGAAATCGCACTCTTACTTTTACCCGATTTGCTTCAAATGTAAACACACGCCAGATGAAGAGCTGTGAAAGCATTATTCAATATCTAAGATAATGTTGCCATAGCAACGCATCAAACTTTAACATTCCTTTTTTTGATGATTTTGAGTCTCTTAGCGGCTTTTGGGGCCCTTAATGGGTTTGAAAACTCTTGAAACTTTGCACACAGGTCAGATCCCACAGCCATCAGAGCCGGGCTGAAGATGGTACCCGGGTGTGGCAAGGGGGCTAGACAGCGCCCCCTGGAACGGGGTCCAAAAACTTGGTCCATAAATCAAACACGCTTGCATGTAATAATATGAAACTCAGTACACATGTTGACTCATCGTTTCATATATTCATATATTCTCCTCAAGCCGGACAACTTTCTAATTTACACTCATGAGCTAGGACCCACAGAAAGTCAGATATTTTGGTTTGAAAATGTTGAGTGTCTCTCTGAGCCTACACTTCTGTATGGCAAGCCCTTTTAACATTTAAAAGCTAAGTTTGACTATTCGTAATTAACATTGTAGATATCAACAACGTCTTTCTAGTCGTAATTACATTTTGGATAGTTTGTATTATCATTTAAGATATCTGTAACGTAATTGTGACTAGTCGAAACGACAGATAGAGTATGGCAAACCGTTTTAACATTTAATCATTTTAACCTACTAGTCTCTATTTTCATGCTACTAGTACTTATTTTTTAGATACTAGTATCTATTCCATTAAGTACTAGTACTTATTCATTAGCTACTAGTGCTTATTCTTTAGATACTAGTGCCTTTTCTTTAGATACTAGTGTTTATTCTTTAGGTAGTAGTACCTTTTTAAAGATACTAGTACTTATTCATTAGACACTAGTCCTTATTTATTAGATACTAGTACTTATTCATTAGATGCTAGTCCTTATTCATTACATACCAATGCTTATTAATTAGTTATTAGTACTTATTCATTAGATACTAGTATCTATTAAATAGATACTAGTACTTATTCATTAGACACTAGTACTTATTTCAATGGTGACTAGTAACTATTCTTTTGTTACTACTAGTCACATTTTTTCCATTGACTTCTATGGTGATCTGTCATTCAGATATCAACTATTCAGTTCTGACTAGTATGTTAGTATGTATTCCAATTGTGGAATACATACTAGTATGTATTCCAAAGCAGGGGTTACGTTTTTGCACGTCGTGCAGAATAACCCAAAAGGCACCAAGGTGGCGGTGCCACCGGCTTTATATATATATATATATATATATATATATATATATATATATATATATATATATATATATATAATAAATACAGCTGCGAGCAGCGAGTGAGGGCCAAAGCCGGCGGTACCGCCATCCCGGTGCCTTTAGGCACCGGGGTTGCGGTGCCACCGGCTTGGGCCCGCAATCGCTGCTCGCAGCTATATTTATATTTTTTTTTTTTTTTTATTTTTTTTTTTTTTTTTTTTCTAGCGACTATTCGGGCACTTTTGGGGCCCTTAACATGCTCGAAAACTCTTGAAACTTTGCACACGGGTCAGAACCCGCGGCCATCAGAGCCGGGCTGAAGCTGGTACCCGGGCGTGGCAGGGCGGCTCGTCAGCGCCCCCTGGAATGGGGTCCGAACACCTGGTCCATAACTCAAACACACTTGCATGTAATAATATGAAACTCGGTACACATGTCGATAGCAGAATTTCATCTATACCTCGCGTTCTTGCTTTTTACCCCAGCCCAACAGGAAGTCGGCTATTGAGGTTTTTTTGTAAAACACACGCAATGAACTTTTAAATACTCCTCCTAGAGCTCTGATCCAAATTCGACGAAACTCGGTCAGCGTAGAAGTCAAGACATTGAGGATGAAAGTTTGTGTGGGATTTTTGATATCTCGAACGGTTTGGCCGTGGCGAGGAAACGAAACTATGGCGAGAAACGTGAAACAGGAAGTGTGTCATAACTTCAGCATACATTAACTGATCTGGATGAAACTTCAGCAGTGCGTTCGCTGTAAGAGGACGATCACATGGATGTGACTATTGTGAGTCAAAGTTATAGCGCCACCAACTGGCAGCAGGAAGTGTGTCACTTTCAAAATGCTTTGAAATCACCCTCTTATTTTTACCCGATTTGCTTCAAACTTCATCTGTATAATGTACATACACGGCAGATGAAGACCTATGAATGGATTCTTGATATCTTTGAAACTGTTGCCGTGGCGACGCATCAAACTTTACCATTCTTTTAGGATGCATTCTTTTAGGGATTCGAACATTTGTCCATAAATCAAACACACGTGCATGGATTAATATGAAACTCGGTACACTCATAGATCACATCAGGCCAAACAACTTTCGTGCTCTAAGTTTTACGACAGTTCAAACGGAAGTCGGGAATTATGTTTTTTTTTTTAAATAATTGTCCTAGAAAAACATCAAATTACAACCCATGCTGTTACCAATCACCACCAAACTCGGTGTGCATGAAGTCAAGACATTGAGGATGCTATATTCCGGACGGATTTGTGATATCTCGAACGGTTTGGCCGTGGCGGATTTTTTTGACTAAAAAAGGACACATAAAGTGTGTTATAACTTGGTTAGTTTTACTGACAGTTACAAAACTTGCCGTGTATATTGTTCTATTCAAGCCAAACAACTTTCTAATTAACAATAATAAGCTCAAACCCACAGAAAGTCAGATATTGTAGTTTGAATATGATCATGCTCTTTCTGAGCCTAGGCCTGTCACACAGTCTGTGTGTGTGTGTGATTTGAGTCTCTGACACACAGTCTGCGTGTGTGTGTGTGTGTAGGGGGAGGGGGCTTAATCATTTCACTGTGTGTCTGGCCTGCTAAAGTAAATACATTTCTTAAGCCTGGTATTTTTTAAATAAGTTTTTATTTTTATTTTTTTATAAGTAAAGGCATATAACCTGTTTAATTGTAGTGCATTGACAATAGTTTTATATAATTAGTGTATTAATTAAATTAACTTGGTCCATAAATCAAAAAGGAAGTGTGTTAAAACTTCTGCATACATTAACTGATCTTGATGAAACTTCAGCAGTGTGTTCGTTGTAAGAGGCCGATCACATGGATGTGACTATTGTGAGTCAAATATATAGCGCCACCAACTGGCAGCAGAAAGTGTTTCACTTTCAAAATGCTTTGAAATCACACTCTTACTTTTACCCGATTTGCTTCAAACTTCATCTGTATAATGTAAACACACGCCAGATGAAGAGCTGTGAAAGCATTATTCAATATCTAAGATAATGTTGCCATAGCAACGCATCAAACTTTAACATTCCTTTTTTTTGATGATTTTGAGACTCTTAGCGGCTTTTGGGGCCCTTAATGGGTTTGAAAACTCTTGAAACTTTGCACACAGGTCAGATCCCACAGCCATCAGAGCCGGGCTGAAGATGGTACCCGGGTGTGGCAAGGGGGCTAGACAGCGCCCCCTGGAACGGGGTCCAAAAACTTGGTCCATAAATCAAACACGCTTGCATGTAATAATATGAAACTCAGTACACATGTTGATCTCATCGTTTCATATATTCATATATTCTCCTCAAGCCGGACAACTTTCTAATTTACACTCATGAGCTAGGACCCACAGAAAGTCAGATATTTTGGTTTGAAAATGTTGAGTGTCTCTCTGAGCCTACACTTCTGTATGGCAAGCCCTTTTAACATTTAAAAGCTAAGTTTGACTATTCGTAATTAACATTGTAGATATCAACAACGTCTTTCTAGTCGTAATTACATTTTGGATAGTTTGTATTATCATTTAAGATATCTGTAACGTAATTGTGACTAGTCGAAACGACAGATAGAGTATGGCAAGCCGTTTTAACATTTAATCATTTTAACCTACTAGTCTCTATTTTCATGCTACTAGTACTTATTTTTTAGATACTAGTATCTATTCCATTAAGTACTAGTACTTATTCATTAGCTACTAGTGCTTATTCTTTAGATACTAGTGCCTTTTCTTTAGATACTAGTGTTTATTCTTTAGGTACTAGTACCTTTTTAAAGATACTAGTACTTATTCATTAGACACTAGTCCTTATTTATTAGATACTAGTACTTATTCATTAGATGCTAGTCCTTATTCATTACATACCAATGCTTATTAATTAGTTACTAGTACTTATTCATTAGATGCTAGTACCTATTAAATAGATACTAGTACTTATTCATTAGACACTAGTACTTATTTCAATGGTGACTAGTAACTATTCTTTTGTTACTTAGTCACATTTTTTCCATTGACTTCTATGGTGATCTGTCATTCAGATATCAACTATTCAGTTCTGACTAGTATGTTAGTATGTATTCCAATTGTGGAATACATACTAGTATGTATTCCAAAGCAGGGGTTACGCTTTTGCACGTCGTGCAGAATAACCCTAAAGGCACCAAGGTGGCGGTGCCACCGGCTTTATATATATATATATATATATATATATATATATATATATATATATATATATATATATATATATATATATATATATAAATATAGCTGCGAGCAGCGATGTGAGGGCCAAAGCCGGCGGTACCGCCATCCCGGTGCCTTTAGGCACCGGGGTTGCGGTGCCACCGGCTTGGGCCCGCAATCGCTGCTCGCAGCTATATTTATATATATATGTCTATTATTTTTTTTTTTATTTTTTTTTTTTTTTCTAGCGACTATTCGGGCACTTTTGGGGCCCTTAACATGCTCGAAAACTCTTGAAACTTTGCACACGGGTCAGAACCCGCGGCCATCAGAGCCGGGCTGAAGCTGGTACCCGGGCGTGGCAGGGCGGCTCGTCAGCGCCCCTGGAATGGGGTCCGAACACCTGGTCCATAACTCAAACACACTTGCATGTAATAATATGAAACTCGGTACACATGTCGATAGCAGAATTTCATCTATACCTCGTGTTCTTACTTTTTACCCCAGCCCAACAGGAAGTCGGCTATTGAGGTTTTTTTGTAAAACACACGCAATGAACTTTTAAATACTCCTCCTAGAGCTCTGATCCAAATTCGACGAAACTCGGTCAGCGTGAAGTCAAGACATTGAGGATGAAAGTTTGCGTGGGGATTTTTGATATCTCGAACGGTTTGGCCGTGGCGAGGAAACGAAACTATGGCGAGAAACGTGAAACAGGAAGTGTGTCATAACTTCAGCATACATTAACTGATCTGGATGAAACTTCAGCAGTGCGTTCGCTGTAAGAGGACGATCACATGGATGTGACTATTGTGAGTCAAAGTTATAGCGCCACCAACTGGCAGCAGGAAGTGTGTCACTTTCAAAATGCTTTGAAATCACCCTCTTATTTTTACCCGATTTGCTTCAAACTTCATCTGTATAATGTAAATACACGGCAGATGAAGACCTATGAATGGATTCTTGATATCTTTGAAACTGTTGCCGTGGCGACGCATCAAACTTTACCATTCTTTTAGGATGCATTCTTTTAGGGATTCGAACATTTGTCCATAAATCAAACACACGTGCATGGATTAATATGAAACTCGGTACACTCATAGATCACATCAGGCCAAACAACTTTCGTGCTCTAAGTTTTACGACAGTTCAAACGGAAGTCGGGAATTATGTTTTTTTTTTTTAAATAAATGTCCTAGAAAAACATCAAATTACAACCCATGCTGTTACCAATCACCACCAAACTCGGTGTGCATGAAGTCAAGACATTGAGGATGCTAAATTCCGGACGGATTTGTGATATCTCTGAACGGTTTGGCCGTGGCGGATTTTTTTGACTAAAAAAGGACACATAAAGTGTGTTATAACTTGGTTAGTTTTACTGACAGTTACAAAACTTGCCGTGTATATTGTTCTATTCAAGCCAAACAACTTTCTAATTAACAATAATAAGCTCAAACCCACAGAAAGTCAGATATTGTAGTTTGAATATGATCATGCTCTTTCTGAGCCTAGGCCTGTCACACAGTCTGTGTGTGTGTGTGTTGTGTTGCGTTGTGTGTGTGTGTAGGGGGAGGGGGCTTAATCATTTCACTGTGTGTCTGGCCTGCTAAAGTAAATACATTTCTTAAGCCTGGTATTTTTTAAATAAGTTTTTATTTTTATTTTTTTATAAGTAAAGGCATATAACCTGTTTAATTGTAGTGCATTGACAATAGTTTTATATAATTAGTGTATTAATTAAATTAACTTGGTCCATAAATCAAAAAAGTAAGTAAATAAATCAAAAAGGAAGTGTGTTAAAACTTCTGCATACATTAACTGATCTTGATGAAACTTCAGCAGTGTGTTCGTTGTAAGAGGCCGATCACATGGATGTGACTATTGTGAGTCAAAGGCTGCGTTTACACTTGGCATTAACATGCGATCACCGTGATCTGATCAAGCAGATCGGATCATTAGCCAATCAGGACATGGTGAGTTTACATTTGGTCACATTAAGTAGCCTCTGTATCTGGATAGAAGAGCGGATTTCTGTTTCCTGCATAATATTTAAATTAGATATGTTGCACGACACCAGATTAAGAGTAAAAATGATGCAAATAAAACAATGTCCCAGTTGCTTTCACTCATTCGCTTTGCAATCTCCAGTAATTAGATAAAAAAAAATGTTAACGAAGTTATACTTCCAGAGTTGATCATACAAAAATAACTGGGTTGATCATAAAACAAGTCATATCATCGATCATCTGGTTTTAAGGTTATAGCGTGCAATGACTATATTGACAGAAATGGGAGATTGGTTAACATGCAAAGACATTCAATAAAAACATTCAACATTTAAAAAATCAGATTGCGATTATTCCTCTGGCAAAGCAGCATGCAGCTCTTATTTAAGATCTCATGACTGACTGTGAATGTACAGGCGATCGCCTCGTTCAGATAATGTTGCACAATTAAAATGAAAAATGACACACATAGTATCATGTAAGCCTAAATTAACTGTTTTAAAGATAAACGTTTATTGTAAGATTCAAATAAGTTTTTATTTCTTGTCTAAACTGCGTCTGGCCATTATTTTCTCTCACAGCCACGCGGGGAGACTGGGTGGGATTTAAATTACGTCCACCTGTGAATGCAGACACGATGGCTGGATTGCGTTTACATTACACTGAGATCCGATCACAAAGCGTCCTCGACTACCTCCAAACCTGCACACGCCGATCGGATAACCTTTGAAATCACACTCTTACTTTTACCCGATTTGCTTCAAACTTCATCTGTATAATGTAAACACACGCCAGATGAAGAGCTGTGAAAGCATTATTCAATATCTAAGATAATGTTGCCATAGCAACGCATTAAACTTTAACATTCCTTTTTTTGATGATTTTGAGTCTCTTAGCGGCTTTTGGGGCCCTTAATGGGTTTGAAAACTCTTGAAACTTTGCACACAGGTCAGATCCCACAGCCATCAGAGCCGGGAAGATGGTACCCGGGTGTGGCAAGGGGGCTAGACAGCGCCCCTGGAACGGGGTCCAAAAACTTGGTCCATAAATCAAACACGCTTGCATGTAATAATATGAAACTCAGTACACATGTTGATCTCATCGTTTCATATATTCATATATTCTCCTCAAGCCGGACAACTTTCTAATTTACACTCATGAGCTAGGACCCACAGAAAGTCAGATATTTTGGTTTGAAAATGTTGAGTGTCTCTGAGCCTACACTTCTGTATGGCAAGCCCTTTTAACATTTAAAAGCTAAGTTTGACTATTCGTAATTAACATTGTAGATATCAAAACAACGTCTTTCTAGTTGTAATTACATTTTGGGATAGTTTGTATTATCATTGTACAGATATCTGTAACGCAACTGTGCACTAGTCTGAAACGAGCAAGATATAGAGTATGGCAAGCCGTTTTAACATTTAATCATTTTAACCAGGACTAGTCTCTATTTTCATGCTACTAGTACTTATTTTTAGATACTAGAGATCTATTTCCCATTAAGTACTAGTACTTATTCATTAGCTACTTAGTGCTTATTCTTTACGAACACTAGTGCCTTTCTTCTCTGTAAGATACTAGTGTTTTATTCTTTAGGGTACTAGTACCTTTTTAAAGATACTAGTACTTATTCATTAGACACTAGACCTGATTTATTAAGATACTAGTACTTATTCATTACGACTTAGCTAGTCCTTATTCATTACATACCAATGCTTATTAATTATGTTACTAGTACTTATTCATTAGATGCTAGTACCTATTAAGAATAATACTAACTTATCCATTATTACACATGGTACCTCATTTTAGTGGTGACTAGTAACTATTCTTTTGTTATTAGTACATTTTTTCATTGACTTTCACTGGTGATCCTGCTCATTCACGATATCAAGCTCATTCGAGTTCGCTACTGAGATGTTAAGCAATGTACTTCCAATTGTGGGAATACATACGTAGTATGTATCGAAAAGCAGGTTACGCTTCTGCATCGCCGTGCACAATAAACCCCAACGGCACCAAGGTGGCGGTGAAATCTCGGCCAGCTAGAAGTCAAGACATTGAGGATGAAAGTTTGTGTGGGGATTTTCTGATATCTCGAACGGTTTGGCCGTGGCGAGGAAACGAAACTATGGCGAGAAACGCTGAAACAGGAAGTGTGTCATAACTTCAGCAACACACTAACTGATCTGGATGAAACTTCAGCAGTGCGTTCGCTGTAAGAGGACGATCACATGGATGTGACTATTGTGAGTCAAAGTTATAGCGCCACCAACTGGCAGCAGGAAGTGTGTCACTTTCAAATGTCTTTGAAATCACCCTCTGATTTTTACCCGATTTGCTTCAAACTTCATCTGTATAATGTACATACACGGCAGATGAAGACCTATGAATGGATTCTTGATATCTTTGAAACTGTTGCCGTGGCGACGCATCAAACTTTACCATTCTTTTAGGATGCATTCTTTTAGGATTCGAACATCTGTCCATAAATCAAACACACGTGCATGGATTAATATGAAGCTCTGGTACACTCATAGATCACATCAGGCCAAACAACTTTCGTGACTCTAAGTTTTACGACAATGTTCAAAACGGAAGTCGGGAATTATGTTTTTTTTTTTTTAAATAATTGTCCTTAGAAAAACACCAAATTACAACCCCATGCTGTTACCAATCACCACCAAACTCGGTGTGCATGAAGTCAAGACATTGAGGATGCTATATTCCGTGACGCATATTTTGACACTCTAACGGTTTGGCCTGGCGGCGGATTTTTTTTGACTAAAAAAGGACACATAAAGCGTGTTATAACTTGGTTACTTTAATCTGACAGTTACAAAACTTGCCCGTGTATTGTTGGTTTTCTTATTCAAGCCAAACAACTTTCTAATTAACAATAATAAGCTCAAACCTACAGAAAGTCAGATATTGTAGTTCTAATATGATCATGCTTTTTTGAGCCTAGGCCTGTCTACATTGTCTGTGTGTGTGTGTGAATAGTGTGTGTGTGTGTAGGGGGAGGGGGCTTAATCATTTCACTGTGTGTCTGGCCTGCTAAAGTAAATACATTTCTTAAGCCTGGTATTTTTTAAATAAGTTTTTATTTTTATTTTTTTATAAGTAAAGGCATATAACCTGTTTAATTGTAGTGCATTGACAATAGTTTTATATAATTAGTGTATTAATTAAATTAACTTGGTCCATAAATCAAAAAGGAAGTGTGTTAAAACTTCTGCATACATTAACTGATCTTGATGAAACTTCAGCAGTGTGTTCGTTGTAAGAGGCCGATCACATGGATGTGACTATTGTGAGTCAAATATATAGCGCCACCAACTGGCAGCAGAAAGTGTTTCACTTTCAAAATGCTTTGAAATCACACTCTTACTTTTACCCGATTTGCTTCAAACTTCATCTGTATAATGTAAACACACGCCAGATGAAGAGCTGTGAAAGCATTATTCAATATCTAAGATAATGTTGCCATAGCAACGCATCAAACTTTAACATTCCTTTTTTTTGATGATTTTGAGTCTCTTAGCGGCTTTTGGGGCCCTTAATGGGTTTGAAAACTCTTGAAACTTTGCACACAGGTCAGATCCCACAGCCATCAGAGCCGGGCTAAGATGGTACCCGGGTGTGGCAAGGGGGCTAGACAGCGCCCCCTGGAACGGGGTCCAAAAACTTGGTCCATAAATCAAACACGCTTGCATGTAATAATATGAAACTCAGTACACATGTTGATCTCATCGTTTCATATATTCATATATTCTCCTCAAGCCGGACAACTTTCTAATTTACACTCATGAGCTAGGACCCACAGAAAGTCAGATATTTTGGTTTGAAAATGTTGAGTGTCTCTCTGAGCCTACACTTCTGTATGGCAAGCCCTTTTAACATTTAAAAGCTAAGTTTGACTATTCGTAATTAACATTGTAGATATCAATAACGTCTTTCTAGTCGTAATTACATTTTGGATAGTTTGTATTATCATTTAAGATATCTGTAACGTAATTGTGACTAGTCGAAACGACAGATAGAGTATGGCAAGCCGTTTTAACATTTAATCATTTTAACCTACTAGTCTCTATTTTCATGCTACTAGTACTTATTTTTTAGATACTAGTATCTATTCCATTAAGTACTAGTACTTATTCATTAGCTACTAGTGCTTATTCTTTAGATACTAGTGCCTTTTCTTTAGATACTAGTGTTTATTCTTTAGGTA